>JAQGAK010000502.1:0-71666 GCA_034696945.1 Lipothrix lubbocki | reverse complement strand
ACCATTGATCTGGTCCACGGTGGCAGACCAGACCAATCTCATAAAACCTGGACCAGACCAGACCATTTACATCCCTAACTCTGGCACTGTCGAAAACTATTTATGGATGTATACGAATGTCACTTTTGGCGAAGGAATATCCAAATCGCACTGTTCCATATCTAAATTGCACTCTTCCATATCCCAAATCTAAATTCGTATTACGAAATCTGTACTTTTCATACATATTTCTGTTTTATTAATATTAATTTTTTTTGGGAACGCAGGTGATGACGGCGATATCATTCCCTCTGCACCACCCTTGGAAGTCCTTGACGCCGTGGCCGGATATGAGACGCTGTCGTTTGATTGCGGTAAGATTTTTGGATGAAGAACTGCAAAAAAATCTTGATTTAAAAAAATTATGTAGTTAAATGATATGCAAACTAAGCTATAAAAGCAATAAAGAAAAATAGAAAAAAAACATGGATCATTTTTCCAAATTTTATCTTTCTTCGACATTTTGTAATCTCTGTTCTACATATAGTCAGCATAGATTATAGCCCGTAAAACATTAAAAAAAAAATAATTCAACATGATTAAACAAATTGATGAAAAATTATTGCATTACAAATTGCAGTCAACTGCCCACCACCTTCCCCCGGTGGACATTTCGACTGGCTAGATCCAACTCAACCAATCCTCAACTCTTGGGGCCCAACTCCTGAGAATTCTTTGCGCTACTCCATTCCGCAGGTAAATCAGTTCTTCCACCACGACCTTTTAATATTTTGATGGGAATAAAATTAAAAACACATTATAAAATATAGATATGCAAAAAAGAGTTTAAAAAAATAAAGTAATAAATAATGAAAAAAAGTATATAATACACATATGTTCCTACAATACGTGCAGCTCTAAATTGCTATTGACTTAATTTACACGACCTTATAATTTATAATCCTCGTTTCTTTCCGATAAACAGCTATCCGAATCCGTGGCAAAGACGGCTTTAATAGCTCATGTAAAAAACCACTGCTGCTGGGGAGTCGGGGCGGCCAAAAATATGTGCATTACAAGCTTCCGGCATACCATGGCCTTCCATGTGAGTAACTATTTTTAATGAACCCATTTTAAATTATTTTCAAGGAATTAGTGTACGAATAAGTACGAAGTACTCAAGTTTTATGTACATTATTGCATGGAAATTGCATGTTATAATGCAGTACAAGTGCATTAATTATTATTTGCTGGTCACGATATCGAGCAACCATGCACTTCCGACTCCGGCTGTCATCGATTTGGCTTTCAAAAAATTAATACCTTGAAATATCTGTAGTTTAAATATCGTCAATGAGTTGTAAATAAAGAAATGTATATATAATAATAATAGTAAAAGTAAGACATTTATTGTAGACCATTATACATTTGACATTCATTATTGACATTATAATTAATCATTTGACATTAAACATTGTACATTTATTATTGTTTTTAGTACGTTCTGCACACGTTCACCGAAAAGCGCGAAGCGCGCTGGGCTTGGTCGCCCCACGTTGGCGGGGATGTTGACGGGCCGGAACAGGGACACGCTCCGTCTCCTTGGGACATCGCTGCGGCGCCATCTAAACCCTTCCATAATGAAGTCAGCTCAATCGAAGTGCGTATTGCGTGTGTATTCCGAATTTAAAAATTATGATTTTAATCATTTTATGGTTTTACTGTACTTTTGATTACAATATTGCCAGTGTATATATGGTGTGAAATAATAGTGAATAAAATTATATAATTGTACTCTTATGTTGCAGGTACCGCACACTGCGTCAGTAAAGCCATGTCATCGATGCAAAGGTGCCGGGACATTGGCGTGTCCGCACTGTCACGGGAAAGGTTGGGTAAGTTTAGACTGACTGTTCGCACTCTTATCATAATTCACGTCGCATGCAAATAAAATCATTAGTACCTGTCTAATTCGCAGATTTATTATTATATGGTCGAATGTTTTGCAAAACCGTCAACAGAGTTTTGATTTATGATTTTAACGGATCTGCGACTTATGATTGTAACGGATCTGTGATTTATGATTATAACGGATCTTGATGTATAATTGTAACGCTGTTTTGATTTATGCTTTTTTACAGACACGGTGCATAGCCTGCCATGGAGAAGGGTTCGGCTTGGGGTCAGAATCCAGAGAGAGATGTATAGTCTGTGGAACCTCATCTCATGGACATGGACGACAAGATTGTACCAGATGCGGGGCGAAAGGTCGAATATCCTGCTCCATATGTGACTCCTATGGCCAGCTCAAATGTTTTATTCAATTGACTGTGTCTTGGTAAATATTTTGTTTGTGATTGATCACATGTATTACAAAAATAATTATTCTTCATTAGTATATAACTAATAAATATTCATAGTTTATCGAGTGAGTACAATTTTTTATAGTGAATCATGGTAAAATGATTAATCCAGGAAAATCTATATGTTAAGTGTACAAATTATTTATTCATATTTTCGAGTGAGTACAACTCTATTTGTTTAGTGTACAAATTATGATATTATCAATATCAAGTTATCAAGTATGTAGGTATGTGTTTGAAAGCTTAAATTGTTAAAGGAAAGGGAGCTTTGTAGTATACATTGTTTATTATTTTTATTACTATCCACACTATTTACATTATTTAAAATTATAGCTACCGAAGCAAATAGTATTTCCAAATTTAAAATGTTTTTAATATGATTTCGTTTGCAATATCCAGGAAAGTAACGGTGGGCGAGCATGTGACCGGTGGAGATGACTTACCTCCGGATCTAGTCCGACAAGTTGATGGACAAGTTGGTTTGGAAGAGACGGGAGTAAGATTGACTCCCTTACCCCCCGACATAATTTCTGACGAAACTTTAGCCATGGCTTCCGCGCAGCTGATTAATGATCATTTAGAAAGCAGTTCCGATCATTTATTATTAGCACAGGTGAGTTCATTGATTATTGTTCGTTCTATACATTTAACAATTGTGGAGTTCCATTGTGTTTATTTTGTGTACATGTCTTGTGATTTCCAATTTATTTAGTATTCAGTTGACTGACAGTAATAATAATAATACTGGTATTCCTTTATTATACAGTTTACAAGCCAAGTACAATTATTTGTCAATTTACCAACACAAGTATGCTTGATCAAGAATATGATAAAATTTTAAAAATTTACAGAGACATCAAGTTCGAATAGTTCCAATTACCGTAATCGATTACCAATGGAAGCGTCATGTTGGCAGCTATTACGTCTATGGTTTGGACAAGAGAGTTTTTGCCCCTGACTACCCGCAAACATGTTGCTGTGGATGTAATATTTTGTGATGATATGATAACTATAAAATCGAACGTTCGTGTTAGCCGATTGATCGTTTTTAAGTGGAATTGCAGGCGAGTGTAGTTGCAATATTTTTGCGCCTTAGCGTATACATGAGTAACCCAATTAAGTGTTATTGTTTTGAGCAGCACGTGTAACCTCATAGTGACTTTTTCTGACAAACAAGTTACTCATACGAGGTTACATTATTTTGATAGACTATAAATAATATATAATGTTGCTATTATTGAACAAGACGATAAATTGTTGTTGTCGATTATTCTTTTACTGCCTACGTTTTTCTCTGAACAGAAATACTACTGAACTTTCTTCACGTTTAAGATTCATGTCTAAGTTCAAATACCTAGCGTTTAAGGAACTTATTGTTAAGACTTTTGTGATCAAACTCCAACCGTGTTTTTCAGCCATTTTACACTCCATTAAAATTATTGTGGTATGTACAGTTGTATGTATGTAATTCATAATGTGCTTATTATTTTGAATCTGACTTGATGTAACAAACTTCATCTATAATGTCAATATATGCGCTCTGTTTCAAAACCAAAACCTTGTAATGCTTTATTTACGTATCTGTAAGTATAGTTAGTCCCTCATTCATCCGAAATGATACTGACACATACATGCTAATTACTAATTATACAACAACCAAAAAATTACATCACATAGTGTAGGCCATGCTGATGGCATGTCATTCCGAGAATCCATTAATTGCAATCTAAATGGGAACGTCATAAAGTAAGTATGTATAACCAGCCCTAAATATAAATAATAAATAGCTGTAGTATACAGATTAAATGGGCTTCATACAAAACCCTCAAACAAAACTAGTGACTAATCCTTCTAATGAATGTACTTTCAGATTTACAAATTTCCTCAATTTACTACGACATATATAGTTAATGCAAGCAGAGGCGCCGGAAGGGTTCAAAAACCGACGGCATCCGGGATTATGATCTTCTCCTTACACTTATCAAGTATTTAAACGTACAGGCGTATCAAATTCTAGGAACTTAAAAGAATATTTACACATTTTAAACAACACTATACTATATTCTATCTGTATAACGGTTTACTACTACTGCATTCCTCTTTAACACAATTGCTCGTGCAGCTCCGTACTCTATTCTGCTCTCTCTCTATATACGGCAACATTACAATGAGATCATTCAACAGCATGTATTCAAGCTTTACAATGTAATAAAGTTTGATGAAATGCAATACAAATTGACTGAGCCAACACATTAATGTCAACAACCATTTGTTTAAATGTCCCTACAGCCTGTTACAAACTATTTTGTTAAGGCTTACTGATTTGACTTCCGGTCCACACAAAAACATTAGGATTACACTACTGATAACTATACATGCTACTTTTCATAGATTTACTTTTACCCCACCAGTTCAATCTGTCGACCAAGTAGCCCGTTATCTCCAGTACGCAATATTTATGCCCTACACTACAATATACTAAGCGATCTTAATCTAAATAGTGAGTCACGGAAAACAAACACACTGGAGTGATGTGATACCGATAATGTAAAGGTTTACCCCCATCAGGCGTATTATGATTTCATAGAGGCACACTCTCCAAACCAAAGTCACGAGCTCATGTGTGTTCCGGCCCTAAAGTTTATCTTGTATGTAGTAATTGCAGTAGCTTTTTCCCAGAAAAACATTATTTTTTATTTTTTTTAGTAATAAGCATATATAGAACATACGAAATTTCGGTGGCGATACTAACTCTGACATCCGACACCCGTAATGGCTTGAAGAATTAGTATGCATTATCATTTATATAGATGCCAAATTTTCATTCAGATTCGAAGCAAACAATAAACCAGAAGTCTTCACTGAGATATGAAATCCTTATAGAAAAGAAAGCAAGACACAAATTGTCAAATTTCTTATATATAATAATATGTACAATAAATTATTGTTAGCTTTAGTTGGAAGCAACAAATCAAATCCCCATCCCGAACAATTATTATTTTTGGACGCAGGAAGAAGGTGCCCTTGAGAAAATGAGCTATGAAGTCGTTGAACTTGTTGTCATATATTGTAGTACATATAGAAGACCAGTTGATCCCGGTTTCAGCATCAAACCATCAAGATAACTTCAAAAAAAAATTCTCCGCATCACAAAATTAAAGATTTGAGACAATTAATAATAGAAAGCCTGGATACCTAGGATACATTCAGTTCCCACGATCCGTTATTCTCATCTTCAACGACGTATTCCTATAGAGTAAACATTTTGACGCCACCCAATATGACACGTAATGTCTATAAAATAAAGTACAGGAGATGATACAGACAAATAATTTGTTGCTACATTTGTAAATTTTTATCAATATCAGATAATAATAAGCACAACACGACGACGCATTATAGAGAAGATCGAAACATGTGAAAGAATTGTGATTTTCTGATGTGACTATTGGTTCAACTTTGTTGCAACATACTACGCACAATATGCTTCTAATAATTGCACAGATTGTCAGCCTTTAACATATTTGTAACCATTAAGTCGAGGACAATGGTATGTTGACAATTCCGCATTTTAAAAGCTCAATACAAATACTTATAATTATAGTTTATGAACCATATATATAGCTAACTAATACGGGAATATTATACAAATGTACATAAAAGCAAAAATAGATGAATGGGGAACGACCTTACTACCTGTTCATAGTCCCATGGTTCGTCCTTTTATTAATATCAGTTCCAAAAGCACCTTTATAGTATTAGTCCAAACGTAGTATTTCCCCCCACATGTGTACATAATCGTATATAGTTCTATGTGTATTGCAACCTGACAAGAAGAGCGGCACATCGTCACATATATGTTGAGCTTCATTGGGCTATTAAATACCTGAATTGATAGGGAAAATCCTTGAAGAGTTCATTATTTTGTTATGGGTTATTAACTTTCGGTGATAAGGAAAATCACCGTTAATAGCTATAGGAAGACGTAGTTTTAAAAAATTGTGTGTTAGCTACGCAGCATATGCGGATTATAATGACCCCGGTAGGAAAACTATGCGTTTGCTAATTATTTAATGTCCACTTTTTTTTAAAAGTTGAAGGTCTTTAACGACCAGGACATTGGACTTGACAGACACAAGTACAGTTCAAAAGTTGTAGCCTTATGTATGTGTTTTATGTATACACCAGGTATAAAATAAAAGGTGACGAAAAAGCAACTTTTTTCCTGATAACATTATGGAGGGACATAAAATACTCGGTCGGTGACGCTGACAGTGTTTTCTATGTAAATTTCCCATTGATTTATTATCTATACTTATAATTTTCTTTCCATTTTCGATTAAGCATTCCGGTTTCATGGTGAAAATGAAGATTAGAAACATGAGGATGAATAAGATTCCAGATTCCATATCTTGAAGAAGATGATTCCGTAGAAAGCTTGAAGATTCCACATGGAAATGATCAAGATTCCATAGAAAAGATGAAAATTCCATAAAACAGATGAAAATTCCATATATAAAAGATTACTCTAAGGCTGGGAATCATTGGAAAATGATGCAAAATTAGGGAAACGCTTAAATGTACTCCCATGTGGGGGAGGGGGTGGGTAAATTGTTTTACTGGACATTCTAATCTTCCAAGATCGAATAAAAAATTTCTAAATTTGAAAAATGCAAAATCTGAGCAGCAAAATAAAATTGGAAGCAAAATTATAAAAGATTCGTTATTACAATATTAATCTCAAACGATAAATTGAGAAATATTTGAGAACCTCAAAATTTATTCCAAAATATCATACAAAATCTTTTCTGGCGAATATCACACATTTTATCGACGATTTTCCCTTATTTTAGAAACGTGAAAATTTCCCCACCTTTTTGATTCAGGTACAATAAGGAAAGTGGCGCCAGGCTTAATTATTAACTACAATAATTTTAATTATTAAAAGACGATGATTTAATGTTGAAAATAGTGATTGCACTTAGGGAATAATAATAAAAAATATAAAGAATTTAATGCTGAAAAATCTCTTTTCATTTAATTGTAAATCATATAATGTCAATTGAATTCATTAATAAATTATAATAATTTGTAATTTTGTAGTAATTTTGTATTCCATTCACATTCATTTTATTTCCTTCCATTTCCGCCAGGCCAGGTCAGATCTCGGGTCAACCGATTTCCATTCATTCATTTGGTTTACGCGGGTGTGGGAATTCCTTAAATTGTTTGCATTTTTGCACTCCCCTGTAATATACATATTACATACATACTTACTATAGTTGTTATTATTTATTATAGAGCGCCATGATGTTCAATGTGGTTGCGATGTTGCGAATTTTGCTTTTCCACTGCAGCGCACGCTACGCTACAAACTATGAATGAACGTAAAAGCGATTTTTTCAGGATTTCACGGCAACCAAGATTTTCACTTCACGCGTGCCTTCCATAATTCCATAACTTCCAAGAAGTCTCCCATTCTCCATGAACAACAACGGACGGACGCCATAATTTAATAACTGACCCGCTTCTCGAAGCCAGCGAGACACGAGGCCGACAGATTAGAGTTATACTTAAATTTATCAAAGTTAAATAAGAAAAGGATCAAAGAACTAATAACACAATTAATAATTGCATTTTGTTTTGTTTGCCTTTCTTGTTTAAAGTGTTTTTCTTCTGCTGGAGGCTTCGCTTTTGTATTCTTTTGTGGTGTCATTAAACTTTTCATAATATCATTTCATGTACATTTTTTATGAGCAATTGTATAAGTATATAAAAGTATAAAGTCAATTATTTAGTAAGTTCAGTGAATTTTAATATCGTCAATCCCACGCACGATTTAATCTCGGATTTGTATTTGCGTCAATGCAAATGAGGAGCAGGTTCTTTCAACGATTTCAATAAGTATTTTAATGCGGTATTAATTTTTATCTTAATATTTATTTTCCCATATTCATTATTAAAGACATGAAACATGAAATTATAACATGTGTTTTTCTCTTTGTATACCTGCATATAATGTCCTCGGATGGAGTAAATAGGTTTCTTTTAATATAAATTAAAATTACGAATACTAATATACTATTAAGTTAATCAGTGCTTCCTTGTTCCTTCTTTTAGACGTGAGAAGTAGGAAAAGTAATTTGTATGTATATAAATTTGAGGTCTATTTGGGATGTATATCCATTTATTTAGAGATAATTGAATGGTTGATGGTCGACAGGATATAAAAAAAGGACAAATACACGAGGGTTCACTTGTCCAAAAAATCCTTATATATAGTTTGTCAAGAATCTATATATATATGTCACCATGATTGAATCACCCCTGCTGGATTTGTACATGGAGGATCTAAATCTAACTCCAGAGGGAAAGTCTAGAGACATCGCTCGGCCCTTTTCCATCGTCGTCGTCGTGGTAAGTGTTTCTACAGAAATATTCTATAAATATAAATATAATTTATACTATGACTATGGGGCATTTGGGAAGTTTATGAGAAACTCGTGTGTGTAGTGTATAAGTCAAGTATGTAGGTCCATTCATTTTGGTGTAAATGCTTCCCTTCCTCTAAATTCAAAAGTCTTATGTATTTTGACTTAAATAGATATATTGTACTTACAAGTTACAAGAGTAACTGGAGTGGTCAAGAGTGTAAGGCTCAGATTTTCCCCAGTTTCAGTTTAGATTTGAGTCTTGATTGTGTTTCCCTATTTGAAGTGCCCAGGTGCTAAGTGCTAATAATTCTACTAATAATCTGGAAGGCATATATACAACATTGTTTTATTGAAGATGTCAAGTTCATGAGTTAATTTGTTACATCATTTTTTTATTCCCCCAGATAGCTGGATATGTCAAAGTGACTTTAAGTGTGCGTACGTGTTTGTACGAAAGCAATCGACGAAACAACAATAAACGTTTGTGAGCACCATACCAGGTCGGTGATAATTTTGATATACATATTTATATACTTGTGAATTCAGTTAAATACTAAAACAGTCCTGGCACCACAAATGGATCTGGCTTCGACCGTGGGGAATTTTACCTATTCACCTATGTGGGTTACTAGTTTGAGCAGTAATGGATGTAAGTACCAACTTCGTTGTCTATTCTGAGCAGCTTGATAAAAACGACTTGTATAGCATGCTTAATTATTTTGCTTTTCCCACAAGTGCATATTAGAATAACAATAATATGTATTCACCCTGAGCAGAGGTCTGAGTATGATTTAATTTCGTCGTAAATCCCAACTTTACAGCATCCGTTGACATGTGATCCGTTTGGGAGATTACCGAAGATAAGGGTTACAAAATGTAAATTAATTATAGATGCAGCAGCAAATTTTTTTTATGGAGTGTCGTCATTTTTAGCAAGAATCACTTTAGCATCAGCTGATACCAGCCACTGCAAAGCTTACCTAAGTGAATTTCTAGTGAGCACGGCCAGGCTTTTGTATATGTCGCATTTAAATATATAATATATATATCTGCGTATATACGTCAACGACTTGCTTAATGAAACTTGATTAAGTCATGCCAATCTACATTACATTATCTTTTTTTGGACGCTCCACCACCGCTTAGCAGTCGGTCACGGCTAATATTTTAAAGATAAAGTCTTATCTGACGATTGATTGAAATCTTTGGCAGACAAAACCATAATGAAACTTTGTGTGATACAGTACAGTAGATAGGAAAAGAGGTGGACGCAGGTGTAAAGGCTGTTACCATGCAGCTGGTATTATGGAATCCTGTTGGTAAACTTTAGTATTTGCAGATCGACTTGTAACCCCATTGTCCCGACAGGGTTATCAATCCAAATGCTCAATGAGGAATTATTTCGTAATGTTTGACATTGTATATATTCTCTTGGACTAGATTTTTTGATTGATGTCATGGAATAATAACTATTACTTACAATACACCATCAAGACTTATCAATAGCAAATATATTTGAACGAAGAGATACACTTTTGGCAACCAATCCTCAATTGAGTATTTTAGAACTCATATATCCTGTGATGTTGATATATACTATGTTGAGTTTTGCTTTAGTGAACCTGTCTGTAATTCTGCATTTTAGCAAACTTTGCATTGTGTCATGCATAAACATTTTGTGTCTTAAGTGTCTTCCCGATCGTCCGCTCAACAATGCAAATATACAGTGTCGGTTGACAAATCAAAAGGATTTAGTGTCTGTAATCACATCTGCATGCAAACTCTTTTTCATGCTCTCATGGACTAATTCTGTAAATAAAGCGTCGAAAAAGCTTTCAAAGGTCATGTTCTGTAGGTAATACTTCTCTTTTTAAGAGGTCACAAGTGATTTCCACTTGTAATCACAATGTTTTCCAAGAGCTTTCTGAATTTTACTCCCTGAGATACAGCGATTAGTAACTACTAACAACTACACAGTCAAGTGCATATAGGAAGTCTTTGATATTTGTACTACTTGATTCTTCATCGTATCAATTTTAAGACTGTCGAGTAATCTATGCTATTGCTATTACTATAACAACTCTGCTTGTATTATGCTGCTCTCTCCCTCTCCATGTCTTTTATATCCTCTCGTACATATGTTTTTTAAGACCGTTGTTTATGTGTGGTTTGTACATTGTTTCACGTAAGTTAAGGTATTAAGTCGGCAAGTTATACAGTGAGCTTTGTGATAGTCAAGCCGCAACAGAGTGTTCTCTAAAGCTTTCCGACTCTTGTTGGCTTGTTGACAAGGATGCAGGAGCTTTTTATTAAGTGTTAAATCCAATAACCTGCTTCTAATTCTTCAAGTTCAAGTGGTGGTTCATGATAAGAACTTGGACGCTGTTCTTAACCTTAATGACCTTTGAATCTGTCAGGTGAATAGTCTCTATCAATAATATAATTTGTCAGCTGTATCCTGTAGATTCCTATATGTATGTAATTAGATATAGCCTGTCTATTCTCTCTACTATACATTATCGTCGTAATCTTCCGTCAAGCATTCCTATACTTGGAATTGCTCATCATCAGCTTTCATTTGAAGGGAATGGGATTTTCTACTACTTAATTCGTTTCCAATTCCAATACAGTACGAGGGAACTAGCACAGTGTCTTGTTTACAGTTCTGGGACACTTTATATTATGCATTTGTTTGGTTTTGGTTTGTTTGGAGTAAAATTGCCACTCTTCCTTTTGCTTTCCAATAGTATGTGTATTCAATTCAATGTATGGCTCTCCTCTCTATGATGGAAATGCGGGCACACGTTATAAGAAATTACGTCCATTAAACAGACCAATTATTACCTGATAGTATTTACTGTTATTAACGTGGACAGTCCACGGGGAAAACCAATTTAATGATATTATTATGACTGTTTACAGTGCTTGTAGGAGCTCCGAAAGGAAAATACTGAGCGAAGTAATAATACGCCAAAACAATGGATTTTGTAATTTAAGGGGAATAGTGAGAAACCCTGGATGGCACTTAAAGAGATATAGAGTTTGATTAAGGATCATGAACCTTATATAATATATAATGTAATTTATATGCATGGATAAGTTCCCGACACTTACAGCGGTAATTACATATTACATTCGGATGTAGACGATAGGAGGCATTTAAAGACGTGACTCCAGGGTAAACACAATTTAATTTGTGTTGACTTTTGATAATGATGCCGTAATTATGTAGTGGTGATGAGAGGTATGGACTATAGACAGGAGGGAGAGAGAAATAACAGAGAGACGGACGGGGATAAGAAGGCCGTGTGAATTCGACTTTGAAGTTGTGAGGTTTGTACACAAAAAGTCCAGCCTGCGTCAGAGTCATGAATAAATAAATACTAGTTAGTAACATTTCTCTCCTCTTCCCATCCACATTTAAACAAAAATGACTCACAATCAGATGTCCACGAGTTCACACTCCGAGAGCAATACATATTAGTAAATGATCGGAGTCGTTGATAAAATCGACCGTAGTATATTAGTAATTCTCTGTTCAGGAACTATCCAGTTCCATCAGAACATTCGACAGGGCATGATAGGATTGAGGGTGGAAGTGGAAATGCAATTAGCGCTTGCTGAAGTGAAGAAATTCAATTGTAAATTGGTTTCTTACATGACTGTGTATACTTATAGGAAATGGCCAGGGTTCATGCGTGGAATCTTATGTCATTTTCGTGGAACCCAGGGATGATTCACACACCTTGACTGTGACTTTTATGTGTGTAGGTACATGCTAAGGTTCCAACATTCTTGATGCAAATTCGTGTGTTGTCATCACATGCAATTCTATTGTAGATTCGTTGCAGATTCCTTCCTCATGATATACCTCCGACAAGAGTGCAGATTCTTAAGCAAATTTGTTGTGAAGATCATCAGATTCGGCCTTGGAATCATGATTCAGAGATTCGTGTTTCAATCTAAGAATTACCTTTAATAATGAATTGTTATACTATAAAATGTATATATCTCTGTAGTTATATATGATATATAGGTACTATAAAAACTCGCTGCAGTTCCGTAATAATCATGCTGGTTTCAGGTGTATGTGAGTTTTTTTATAGAAGTGCCGTAATCATGTCGGTTTCAGAGGTGTAGGAATTCTTTTTCAACTACAACCGAAGATTTTGATCTTATTATCGTAGAGGATTAATCATCGAGATCAGGTCTAAGAAATCTAATAAGAGCGCGTTGGAGTTGCTTGTTGGAAATAATAAATAATGTGTATGCAATATTTGATGTACATAATGAGTAGGAAATATTTGTTGTACATAATGAGTATGAAATATTTGTTGTTGGAAATAATGTCTAGGAAATATTTGCTGTGAATAAGGAATATGAAATATTTGTTGTTGGTGGAAATAATGTCTAGGAAATATTTGTTGGAAATTAATGTGTATAAAATATTTGTCGGTAATAGTGTACAGGGATTATTTGTCGGAAATAATGTGCAGGGATTAGTTGTTGGAAATAATTGTAGGAATTATTGGTGGAACTAATTGTAGGAAATATTTGTTGGAAATGTTCTAGTTGACGTAATTATTTTTTTCCAGAACCTGTGATACGCATTTTCTTGAGGGAGATCCCAGCAGATTCTGACGTAGATATGTTGCGAAGATCCTTTAGGAAAGTAGATTAAAGCATTAGAGAGCTATGAAGAAAGTTAATAAGAATTAGTACGTAGATATACTGCGGAGACGCCTTTGAATTACGAAATTTAAAGAAGATTCCAGATTGACTCCCAATCTGTATGGGAAAAACCGTTGGAAATGTGTGTACTTTAAAGGAATTTTCACACGAGTACTTATTCCAGTCATGTAGTGCAGGCGTGAGAGTTAATTATAAACCTCGGAGCCTATATGTAGTATACCTACATGGATATGTATATATTATATAGGCAATGTATATTAGAAACCCTACCAACTATATAAATCCTCCTTACACACATATATTGCAGTTTCTCCCCAGTACAAGTGTCCTCAAAAGTGTCCTACTACTATTATAGTCCAACAATAATATTTCCTAGTACTAAACCATAGGATTTTGATGATTTTCCTCAATGGCGCATTCCAGTTATGGGCACATTCCATTTCGTACATAATGCCAGGTATATAGACGCTTGGTCAGCAGCCTGACTGTTGTGTTTGTATGTGTGTGTATCATTTCATAACAAATAGACTTTAAGACGGAATTATCATTGGACTTTGTCCCCGGACACCATTAAAGTCCTTCTATATTTGAAGTTTTCTGGAAGTTCCCAGACTGTTGTCGAGTTGTTATATTTTTGTGTGTTTGTATGAGGAATGTCAACCCTAACTGGAAGACGGCTTAAAATTGTAAAAATAGGTTCTTCTTTGTTTACAAGCTCGTAATGACTGCAATAACTTTCGAACGTATAAACTGTAGATTGTCAAAAATGTGTGTGTAACTGTCTCCGACATTTTTGAGTCCATTGATGTATACTGTCATAAATAAATAGAATAAATTTTTCTTAAAAGCCATAGCCATCCTCTGCAAATGATCCGTTGTTGGTTTTAAAAATTTTAAAAGCGGTCTAAATATGCTAATAAATACTAAGGCTAATAATTGTATTAATGCGTCTGAAAGTACTAAAAGTACTATTTAGTTTTTGTGGCTACTAAAAAATGTCATATGGTGATTTCATTGTTATTATGATACGTACTTTCCTGCGATGCAGTTCATTAAGTCCGTGCTCGTTCGTTAAGTCTTTGATCGGGCGTCAAGTGACAATAATACTAATTCTTGACTAATCATAATACTTACAACTAAAAACTTAATGTTGTAGTATAGTAGCTAAATGCGTGATACAGTTATGCTAGTGTATATATTGTGTGCTAAATTAAATATGAAAATGAACACACTATTAAAAACTAAATGTATTTTGAGTAGTAAATAATTGTGTGAATTTATTGCATGACTATTATTACTATACTACAGATAGTTATGAACTCTTGTATTATTAGAGACTTGTCACCATTATTTTGTACTTGTAATTAATGTATTTGAAGAACCTTTGATTTCACAATCTAAAACAATGGTGTTGCTATGCATGCATAAGGGTATGACTTAATTGTGTCTCATTTTTATCATTGTTCAACCGACGCATGAGGATGTACGTGTAATTATTTATATACTCTTATTTATACACAAAATTTTGTATGAGTGAAGATAAAAAATCTGCACACACTTGCTATATTTTACCGATGATTTCATCATCAGCGGATTCCACTTTCCTTTTACTTCTACAGTTATATGTATATAGGTATACTCATACCTATACACATGAAGTTTATTATTTATTATTGATTTGCATTTTCCTCGCCCTCGTACATTTCTTGCTGACAAAGGGAATTGGGAAAATTGCGCAATAGACTTTTACAGTTGTTAGTATATTCCACCTCTATACCGCTTGTTGTTAGTCATTATGTCAATCGATTCGGTGTTTCATCTTTATATAAAATTGTTTTTCCTGGGAAATGCTCGTTGACATTATAGTAGCAGCGTTGTTATTTTATTAAGGACGGCGTCATAAAATGTTCGCAGTAGAATATGGGAGCCCATATTAGCGTAGACACAGGAAAAAATATCTATAGAGATGCCCATTAAACTCGTGTGTGACCGTCAATATTGAAACTTGTTGTTGCTAATCACTTTTACTCAGAAATCTCTCTAGCTAGGCCTAGGATTTACCAGCTATTTCCTCCCAAATACTTGATATATTTACATTTCAACGGTCGAAAACATATGAATAATGTACCTTTGGCGATGGCTTGAGCTTAATGACATGTTAACGTATGTAGGTATTTCCACACTCAAGTCGACATCGCGGTGATAAAGTGCAGTGTATATATGCCATAGTAGTAATGAGTGTTGGTTGTGCTGACGGTACTTGTACTTATTATTATTATTATTATTATTTTTGTTCATACGGGCTAGTCACAGGTAGTTACATACGACAATAATAATTGTGAAGGTACGTGTGCTACAAAGGCACTTGTACCAAACCAAAGGAATTTGTATATTTGTCCTGTTATGAATAAGGCACTCTCGAGTAGTGATGCATGCCTCTGCACTAGCACTGAATTATATTGTGTATCTATGGATTCCGCACAGCACTTGCACTTCATTCGAATTTTAAATGCAAACATGCACCACCATTTATTTTGCATGTACAATAATAGTAAAGTGCAGGTATTTAGCAGGGTTATAATGCTTACTTTTAGCATACTTATAATAGTGTATACTCTTATCTCCCGTATAATGCATACTATTATCATGCTTCTAATGCTTATTTTTAGCATGTCCATAGCTTATTTCAGCCTGTACATAGCTTATTTTAGCGTGTACATTGCTTATTTTAACATGTCCATAGCTTATTTTAGCTTGTACATTGCTTATTTCAGCATGCACATAGTCTATTTTAGCATCTGAACAGTACGTGATAAGTCTAGTTAGTACTGCAGAATAGTAGGTAGACGTGGAACTTGGAATTTCTCAGGGTTGTGGTGAGTAACGTGTGAAAACTTGAGACTAGTTGGTTTGAAGTTATTAAGCACTTGTAAGATTCACCGTTATGTAACAACAGAGGCTGGAAGCCTCTATAATATGTATACAAAGGTAAAAGTCGAGTAAGATGATAATAATGGGACAGCGAACGGGATTGAACGCAGATATTCTTAAGGCTTGAAGGAAAGTAGCGAAAGAGATAAGAAGAGAGAGGGGGAGAGAGACTTTAATGGGATAATCTGCATGGCGAAGTGTGATAGAAACAGTGGCAAAATGCGAATAAAACTGTATGACGAAGTGAGATGATTAGAAACTGTGTGACGGAGTGAGATGGAAACTGTATGATGGAGTGCGATGGACAGAGCGTACAGAGTACAATGAAATGAAATGTATATTTTGTACTTAGTAAGTATAGATAATTGACACTACTGTATGTCAGGTTACAAAAACCGTAGGCGAACGTGTGATATATGAGCGACCACTTGAGAAGTACATTGATGGCGACAAGTGAAATTAATAGGTGCGGGTAATAATAAAACTGAATGTGTCTGATCCTGTTTTTCCACCATCAAATTCCCCACACTTGTACCATTGTTAAGACCTGAGTAAAGTACTCTTGAGTACAGTTTTTCTATCTACTGTGTATATAGCGAACTTCAAGTGTATCTACTACATACTCTAATTTCTAATACTAACATTGCTTCAAGTATAGAAGAGCCTTGGTTGGCGTAAGCCACACTTGTTGTTTGCTTAAAGTTAGTATGTACATATACATACTAACTAGTTATTTTGAGCGTATTTAAATCTTTGTCATTTATATCGACTTGCGTATTAATAATTGTTTGAGATTTTCTGTGGGGGTTGTGCTACCTGGCCAAGTTGGCAAGTCCGCTTTTGTCAATAAAGTGTGCAGTGTACACTGTACTTATACTATATACCTAGTAGCAATTGTTTATTTTATAAATTGTTAACCACATGTGTGTGGTAGAAAAATGCACTGTATAGGAATAATTAGACCGGGAGTGATTACAGCAAGATTGTAAGTCTTTCGAGTGTATGTTTAATCTATGCTAATGCTAACTAGGGGAAGGGTATTTAGCAGCGATATTTGCTTGGCGTCACTCTCTGCTCATACGGCATATCATCTCCGATATGGCTTGGAACAAGAGGAATGTAAAATGATAACAGAAGCCCGTAGGTGTGTAGGCCGTTGAGCAATTTTTAATTGGTATTTGGAATTATACAGGCAATCCCTGGGTAGTTTAAAACGACACGTGTCAAGCATTGAATGGGGCCGGAGACAAATATTGTGGCCTTATGGCAACTGGCAACCTGCACTTCTCTATGCAGTTTCTATATTTTGCTATTATTATTCCCTTGCAGTTTCCTATATAGTTTAGTCATTCTCTCCGAGCCGAGGTTGTGTGTGCATAATATGTACTGGCTTCCTTGCTACTACTACTTTTGGTAATGACAATCAGACTCTGGATTTTTTTAAACTCGGCCCCTACGACCTTAGGCATATAATCTAGATGACATCTGAGGACATCAAATATGTTTGTATTGCAGTTTGAGAGCTTCACAATGCTAAACTGCATGTGCATAGTTTTATATGTATTTCTGTATGCATGTGATATGTATATATGTATGTATATGTGATGTCTACTATATAATCATAATCTCTCAGCGTTTATAGACAAAATTGTACTTTAAAAAATTATATGTACACCTTTCGAATTCTCCTGCACAGTATCTACAATGGAAAATGACATTATTCTTAGTCTTGAAAAATAGTTTTATTTTATTGCAATACTTATTTAATATAATGGCAAGTGCCATATAGTACACAAGGACTGGGAAAATCTCAAATTGCAGCTGGCTCCATTGCAGAATTTAACGCGTATAATATATGCACGAGATTAGCCAATTTACTTTAGTAAGTACTTATAAGATATTCCGATAAAAAATGGGTTCGTGTTCATAGGACTACTGCACTGCACTGTGGTAACTTGCACTTGCTCCTGATACATTTTTTTGAGGCGACGGGAATCTTGACGAAGAGTGATATTGCATATGATTTTAGTAGTATGTAAGTTCTTCTTCTTACTTGTGGGGCTTATGTTATGTTCTATATTTAAGTCTTATGTGATCAGTCTAGTAGTTGTGGGTTTAGCATATATGCATTTGCAATAAATATGTGTACCTATTGGGATTTTTTGTAGTGCAATAATATAAAAATACAGTAATTTTTCGTACTGCAATAAATATTCAAGGGGTTTTAATATTACAGTAAATATGTACATGTGGAGAAAATGTAAATAGAGAATTTGATATACAACTGAACTTCGTGTCCGACGTTACTTTTATTAGTTTAGATAACGTCGTTACTATATTGGTGTTATTGATTTTCCTTAAGATACTCCTGTATTTAAAACCAGTTATTCCACAAATAAAATTTAAAAATACGATAATTCTAACGATAAGAAATTTAAAAAAATCAACAGTTTTTTAAATTTGGAATTAAAAATACTGTTGCAATACTACGTATTCTTATTCTGACGTTCATCCTCTAGGTGTGCAGATTCAAAATTTTACGAATAAATTTAAAGATCCCAAATAAACGGCCTCCCAGACATCTGCAAAATTTCAATGTTATTCATGCGATAAGATTCATTATAGAGAAAAGAAACAGAATCAGGTTTAACGATTACAGGTTCGTATTTTGGAACATAAAAACCGGGTTTCATCTAAATTTGAACACGTTAGAAAGATAATAATAGAAAATCAATGATAGCTAATAATAATATATGTACGAAACCAGCGGAATGACAATTGGAATATGAAATCAAGTCAAATGTGATGACAGTGAGAACGTCAACAATGGTGATTCACTAAAAGGACTGTTTTAAACCAGTTAATGCACAAAGACTCGAATTAAATCTATATCGAATGAAATATAGAATTTAAAAAATGGCAAAAATAAAATAAATAAATAAATAATTTAATAATATAAAAACTGTAATATTCAGTTCAGAAATTATTTGGAAAAATAATTTGCTGCAGTAATTTAATCCACAAAACTTCTCAATAATTATGACTTTGCGTGATAAAGGGAAAGGACGAGGATGTTGTTCAAAAGCTTATTGCTCTCTTATTCATATGTTTATATGTGCTTATAAATAGAATTATTTGCTAAAACCAAACCACGTATAGTATAAGTCAAAAAAATGGATAATTAAGTTGTCATATTACAAGGTTCTTGAGTATGTAAGTGCAGAACTGAGGGTATTATTAGTATTAGCATGGGGAGTAATTGGACGAGCATATGTACATAAATCGTCTTATTGATAATTCATAATTGTACTCGCAGGTACGACATTCTCTCCATATCTCCCCTCCATTATTAATAACTCTACACTCCATCACTCACTCATGGTTGGGAAGCCGCTTTCTTGTTTGTTTTGCTTTGATAATTACGAGCACAAATATAAACTGCACTTGTAACTTGTACACTACTCACTGTGGTTTGTAATTGTATTTGTTTTGTATTTGTATGGCATAGAAGTATTTTGCTGTGTATATGCGTATTCGGTATAGATGATAAACTTAGATATACCTAAAATATGTTATATACATTTCTGCATACAAATATTTCCCTTCGAACGGGATTCTCATTCCATTTAATTCCAGTGAATCCTTAATGGAGTGTTGTATAAAAATAACATCCAAGTTGATTGTTTGATGCGAACATCTTTTCTTGTTTTATTTCTCTCTGCTTATTATTTGCTAGTACTACACAACTATATACTCACAATACTCCATAATACGAGTCTATTTAAATTTCCATGCCATATTCACTGTTATTGTTATTTACTATTTTATCCTTTCAATACATTATATTTGTTGAACCACATGCAAAAATCCTGTTGTATTAATTACTATACATATATAGTACTAAACGGAATTATTATTGCTGTCAACACTTCAGTTGGAGACTGCTGCTGCTGCTATTGCTGCTGATGAGCTTCAAGTGTTTAAGTTCAACAATCCCATTCATGTTATATATATATATCTAATAAGTTTGTCACAGCAGTGAACACAAGGTCAAGTTGGAGGTTAGTTTCCGATTCTTTCTCAAATCAAATTAAATGCCAATCTCCAACCTTCCTGGAAGGAAAGCCCATTGATTCCTTCAGAGGAACTTTTCTTTCCTAGAAGTTTCATCTCATATAATAGCTACTTATTTTCACATTGCCTACTGTATACACATATATTTGCATGCTCTATACTTTAACATGCATGTAGAGCAGAGTATAGAAGGAGATGATAAGGCATCGTGGTATTGTTTGTTTTTCCTATTACTGTTGTAATGACATTTAGACGGGATTTCTGGGGAACGGTTGTATATTTCAGTTACTAGAATAATTAGCATCATTTCGTAGATTGTTTCTTTTGAAAGCATTACAGGAAATATTTTCAATTTGAAAACATTATTGGTGTAAGTATTTCACATTATAATTTTTATCAGCGTTTAGTTTCATGATTTTAGGAATAATATTTAAATTCAAAGCATATGGTCTGGGGTCTGGGGTATACTTGGAGGATTAGATTTAAGGTAGAAAATTTTCTCTGTTCTGACGAGAAAAAGGCTTGGACTTTTATTGCTAACTTAATTTTTTAATCATTTCTGCATTAAATTCTTTATTGAATTAATAAAAAATTAAAAGAAGTAGGAATCATCAGATGTTATTAATTTGTGTATAATAAAATGTGATTGTCTATAAAATTGAACTTGAAGTAGTTGTTTTAATAAATGTAATGAAAAGCAATAAAATGAAATTAAAATATAATTAGGGGTAGTACATGAAAATAAAATGCAATTTAATGTAATAAATAAAAATAAAATATAATTAAAGGTAGTAAATGGAAATGAAATGGAGTTTAGGGTTTGAAAAATGAAAATAAAATGTAATTAATTTTGCATTAATGAAATTCATCAATAAAATCTAAGTGCAGTGAAATTTAATTTAACAAAAGCAGTAAGTAATTAATAAATGAGGTGAATGTTTTAAACGAATCCACGTAATAGCAGCTTTGAGCATCTTGGGTTTTAGATGTGCGAATGGAGACATTAAGGTCGTGAATGAAAATCGTTACATTTAGGAGAAGGTAATATTACCAGGCTCTGCCCGTTGTTTGTGCAGTTGTTGATGAGGCTTCGGATTTCACAATCTGTGTTTTGTATATTATGTGAGGAGTTTAAGTTTTACGATGGTTAACGGTCTGGGAGTTATTGTCGTCGCCAAGGAGAAGGAAGCAGTAAAATGGTAAATTGTGCGCTGTTTCAGGACTCACATATTGTGCAAAAGCATCCTTGCCCATCGCTATTTCAGGGTCCGTTAATAAGAGTCGGCAGAAGTGGAGCAGGTTTAAATAATAATTGTGAAGCCATGAGCGTCTACCTATACTGTGTATGCTACACATTCGAGAGCAAATAGGTCAAGGTAATAATCATGTTAAATAGTAATTATACACGGTGTTAATTTGATACAAAGCTATTTCCCACACGGTCAATTCCAGTCAGGCTTACTGATGAGAACTTAGACGCTTTCTGTGTATTTCCCTCTGTGTCCAATCCTTCCTATATGCTGCACAACAGGTACATATATGTTAATCACAAGTATATATGCTCTACATTAGGTATATGCTATACCGACGTATATGCTTTACATAGGTATATACTTCAAATAAGTATATGCTATACACATGTATATACTTCAAATAAGAGTATGCTATACACATGTATATACTTTAAATAAGTATATGCTGTACACATGTATATACTTCTAATAAGTATATGCTATACACATAAGTATTGCAAAATAATTAAACCATTATGAAACTAAAGCATATGAGCTTATTCTGTACTTATACTTATATTTCCGTAGTATAAGTATATGGGTATAGGGTATTCAATGTATGTATACGGGCTTTGTGTATACAAGGTGTGTGGGTTTAAATTGTAAGCGACGATGTGGTTGTTTGTTGGAAGGAAGCGCATCATCATCAGAAATTCATTAGAGCCCTTCATTTCGACGTCCGTAAGTAGATTATTTGACTAACAGAGTGAAAGCTTATTCCTTGTCACTTGATGACTCACACAGCCATAATAATTACTCGAGATTGTGGGTGAAAATGGTAAGACATTAAGGAAGGATGCAATATGCTGGTGAATGTGTGTGCTTCTCCACCACTGCTTGGCTCAAGTATATAATGCGCTTCTTATGGGCTTTAATGCCAAGTGAATATGCATTAAATGCAATACCCATATTAAGTAATTTTGCAGTATTTATAAGAATACTGTAAAGGCATTTTTTATATAAAAAGTAAATGTAGTTTTTGTATACAACAAATGAAGTTTATATATATAATAAATGCATTATTTTATAGGCGGAGTAAAGCAGAGTAAATGCAGTATCAATATTTAAGTCACTGATTTTGTTTTGGGTGTTATAAATACATACCTAATACATATACATTTACATCTACAGATAGTAAAGAAGTACGGATTTACATGGGCATGGTAAAAGCGGGTACAGATCGTACATAACTAAAATAATGTAAAGTAATGCAAGTGCGTCAAGCATAGGAGTGTGTTTAGCTGTTTTTGATTACGAAGGTTGTATGTGTATAGTGTGAGTGTGAATGCATGTTATTGTAAGTATGTATATGCATCAAAGTGAGTTGTTACATTTCCCAGCAGAGAAAAGACTGTTGTTGTTATTAAATCCCATATGTGTGTCTATTAGATTCTGTAATGAAGTCTCATTTACCGTCACGCTATGCATACAGACCCTCCTCATTTTTAATTCTATTAGTGACACTGACGAGGTTTTAAGTACGTCTGGAGCAGATTACATGATGCTCCAATTTTCACACTTATCAACTATCTACTACTACACCGTCTTGTTCACCACACGTCCGTGTACAGAATCTATTACACTCGCCATGTATATGGCTATACATAATGTACTATAGTGGGCTGACTGAGAAATATCCAGTGTATGTACATACATAATCCCCCAGTCCCTTTTCTCTGTTTAGGACTGATAATCATTTTCTCTGTTGGCCTGTCAGTTTTCTATGTGGTTTTTTTTATTTTATGCTACTTTTCATTATGCTATACTACTTACTATGTAATACTCTATGCTTATGCTCAGGATTGTGTTTTAAGTATATGACTGCGATTACCTATGTACTATAGATACTACAGATTACGTACTGTATTGTATGAAGATATACGTAAAATTATATTTTAGTGTATAGATTTTCTTTATTTTTATTATTATAATATATTCATTAGAGAGTATAAACTCATTTGCAAGTATATTTGTATGGGTAAGTGTTTATAGTTCTATCTACCTAATCTTTGTATACTATATATGTAGATACAATGTAGAAGAGATATAGATGCAATATGAGCTGCAGTCTCTATCAATCAGGCCTTACTCATTGCGAGACTGTAATGCCAATTTGAAGTTTAGATAAACTTCCATTCCAACAAATAGTTTTTAAATGAGGGGTTCCCTAACTCTCTCTCTCTCTCTCTCTTCTGTCTTTCTCTCTCTCTTTCAATCTCTGTTTCTCTCTCTCTCTCTAGGTTGCCTCCGTCCGACCGGTTTAACTTCTAATTAAATAGTTTAGAGTTTGTCACACAAACATGTTTAGATTTATTATTGTGGATATGCGGATGTGCGTAGAGCACAATAATAATTGTTTTTCATTTGATTCATTTTTATTGCCTATGTTAGCTATTGAGGTATGTATGTACTTAAAATATGCGGGGTAACCTGAAATTATTATCAGGGGAAGTTTGTATTAAAGCTTCAAATATGCGGAGTAACTTGAACTCTGTGGCACTTAACTATGGGAATTTGATGAAGTCTGCGATTAAAAGAGTGGGCAATTGGCAATATAATTTAAATGTGCAAAATAATTTCAGTATGCATTGTGGTTTAAATATGCAATATAATTTAAATGTATGCAATGTAGTTCAGATGTGTAAGTGGGTAGTTGAATTGTAATAATAAGAATTTTTGCAACATAACTGAAAATGGCTGCATCTTGTAATAATGCAAAATATGAAGGGCAACTTCAAATATGCAGTTGCAGGCCAAATTAAAACATATGCAGATGGAGCAGATCGGGCAAAGAGTTTAGTTAGAATGAAATTCCATAAACACGTTTCTGAATACTTTTTAGTATGATCGTCGTTGGTAGTAGTGTGTGTGTATTATTGAGAGGTTTGGCAGTCTATGAAAACTTGTCAGGAATGGCGTTTGGACGTGACCGATATCGAAATTTGATATGCGAATAAGCGATACAGTTTTGTGAATACAGATGATGGGGTTTTAGGTTAGATCAGTAGTATTAAATGAATTGAATCTATTAAAAATACAGTTTGTATTACGCTCAGGAATTTTAATTCGATATATCATACCCATGTAGTTATTTCATAGAGAAATTCAATAAATTGTTTTCATATAGAAATTCAATAAATTGACATTACTTCCAGATACATTTAATTTTTTTTACGTTAGTTACACAGATTTTTTTTTCAATTTGGTTAGACCTACAATTTTTTTGACTTACGTATTTATTACACAGATTACATTTTTTCTACTTCAATTTTATATACATAAACTGATTCATGGGTGGTAGTGGTTAGTGGTAATATACGTGATAGAAGTAGTGGTACGTACGTTAATACTAACATTAATCTATTTCCTCCATGCGTTTCCCCATTACATGGACATTGACATTTCCTCCTATTTATTTTAACGTCCTTTCAATCCCTTTCTCGTGCGTTTTACAGCCTATTTTACTATCCGGACAATGTCTTTTTTATACATTTTCTTTTCTTTGACTGCCATTTATTGTCGATTGATAATTGATTATTATTATTATTTTCCTCAGATGTTACGTGTAAAATGCCTCTCTCTCTACAATGTAAATGTAACGTGCCTCCATATTCTGTAATTTATAATAGCCTCCAATATAATCGGTATCAATGGCGACTTAGTATTTAAAAGCAATACAAATTACTGTAATAATGGAATTTATAGTGTCATTTCAAACATCCGTTGTTGTAGTCGTAGTATTTTAAAAGAATTTAAATATAATAATTGTTAATTTGTCAACTTGTATAATTACTATACTCTGCTATATATGTACTCAATACTCTGCTATAGATACTGAAAGCCCTCAACCATTCACAACATAATTACACGCTGTACGTACTGAACACACATGGACGGCTCATATTATACATATAAAAGATAGGGCAATGAATGACAACAGTTCTGTTGAACTTGCTCCTCATAATATTTTCGAAATGATGAACCTAAACACAGGAACAATGAATAGTGTGCATGCGGTTGTTGAATGTATTTTCCTCGTGTGTTATTTTATAAGCTGTTTTTTTTAAAAATATGTTATGGATGTACTTTTTATAAATATACTTGTACAGATATACTACTTGTATACTTGTAATGCACTATAGTATAGGTAATTCATGATGGGATGGGTTCTCTCATATACATATGAGTTTCCTATATAATTAGCTATATATATTACATTATAGTCTCTACTACTACATGTTGTGTGTTCGGTAGAAAGTCCTTGGCAAGGAAACGCAAAGTGTGTACGTACTATAGTGTGTCATTTGCTTTCCTACCTAATAGGTATATATATAAGTATACTACCTATTATTATATTATATTTATTGCATTGTAAATATTTTGCAACTCTAAATCATACAGTTTGATAGCTCTTGTTATTATATATCGACAGAGGAGAGATATCCCGGTTTTCATGAGAATGTTACTTACTAGGTAGTATAGGTACTTCGTAAAAGTGAAGAGGGATTGAGGAGAAATAAATTTTTTGTAGAATATGCAATTACCTATGTGTGCAAATTGTAATCCTGTGCTCTCTCTCTCTCTCTCTGTCTTTAGCTCCCTGCGAATAATATTTTAATTTGTAATTTTATTGTTATTGTCGAGCTTATTATTGTAAAGGTTGTTATGTATGTACGTAATTGTATATGCTATATTACATAGGTATATAATTTGATAATAGGTGTAGCAATTAGATAATAATTGGAAATAAATTAGGTACATACATACTATGTACATAAGTATCTGTAGAATCCATATAGATAAAGATTGTTGAAATAATAATCACTGTGAAATAATTTTTTAAACTGTTTTATGTGGAATTCTCCATCCAGTCCTCCCTCTCTCTCTATCACTCGTTCGTTCGCTGTCTCTCTCTCTCTCTCTCCCTCTCTTTCTCTTTCGCCCAATGTGTTTAATCTTTTGCCGCTGAATACCAGAGAAAAAAAAACATTATTATTATGATATACAAATATAAAAATTGAATAGAAAGTTGACCTTCTTAATTTTATTTTTTACTACTATGCACACAGTAGAGCTACTATACTATCTATATACTATAGTATAGAGGAGCAAAATACAGCTTTAATGCTTTTTCGTGATCATGAGCTGACGGCGTGGGTGAGTGTGCGTAAGCTATTGGTAGAGTTAATAGTACTGTATGTATATTTAATTGGGTGTATTGGTATTGGTCCATATACGTATATGTATGGGTTTCCCGAAGAAGGGACATATGAGGACGTCAAATATATGTACATACATATACATACACACACTTACATCATATACTCACACGAGTAAAATGAGTATTTAATAGGATGGAGGAGTCAGTTGATGCAGTCATTATTTTTCCCTTCCTTGACGTTCCTCCACATAAAATTCCAACGTTCCGATTGTTCTTCATTCCGGCCGTCGTTTCCTATTGTTCTTGTGGAATTTCTAAAATTTTAACGAATTCCGTACCAGTTAGAGCCAATGACGTATAATTAGTCCCCATATGTCAAAGCTCTGTCACTTGTAAAAATATTGAATTTTTTTTATTGTCCTAAAGTTATACTTATGTAAGTACTTACTTTGAGCGATTTAAATACTTTTTTTTTATTCCGATATATTCTGTACACTTTTGGGGCGAAATGAGAATCTTCTCTCAACTTCTCTCTTGTAATTTCACGTAATAAATAATAAGATGCTGTTCATAATTTTTTTTATACAATTTTTAATGTTTCGTAATCATTTAATGTTTTTTGTATGTTATCTACTATTTTAATTTAATTTAGCGATTTAAAAAAAAATGTAGGCAATTTTTTGAAATTTTAAATAAAATTTTGCTAAAAATTAACTCTGGTATTCAAAATTGAAGAAATTTCTCAGGCTGTTGAAGTTCCTTTAATAATAATTATTAAATAATAATATTTATTATTTAATAATAATTAAAGCTATTCGTCATTGTAAACCTTGAATCTTGAAAAGGCGAACCCTTATGCACCAATAACTACTTACCAATTTAACTAACCTTGGTCTCTTAGAAATGGTTCGAAATCCTCCCTGGTGGTCATTAATTTTAGGAAATTTCATAAGAATTCTAATTTTAAAATCCGTGAGAATGTCCAGAACCTTTTCCCTTTGAAAGGAAGGGCAGAAGAAGAAGAAGATCCTTAAGAGAATGTTCTTAGCGATGGCTTTGCCGCCTTGAAACTTCTCCAGTTGGGCGGTAGATGATGCGCTGAATGAGTGAAGGGACCTTGCGGCAGGCAGGTTTCGTCGTGACATTTCATCCATCGTCGTCATCATCGTCGTTGTTAATACATTGCACACGGACGGCCTTTTGGCCTTATTTACTCTTCAAAGCTAAATCCAGAATGTTTCATATACTTATAGGGCTCTCTTCTCTGTTTGCTCTATATTATGTAAGTATGTCCTTTCGGTTTTGTTTTCTATACTTGTCGGTTCTCGGGTCGGACGTTTGTTACATGATTTCGGCGGCGTAGTTTTATGCCTGCCTGTTCGAACGTTACTGATCCACTTTTGTCATGATTTTGCTGTTAGCGAAGTACGTGTGGAGAGACTAGACGTTACACACGGAGTTTCGGACGTTTTTTCTGTTTACTTGTGCTCTCATTTTTAGCACTTTATTTATTTACAGGGGATTTGAGAGCTTCGTCGGTGCATGTCCAAAGTCTTGTTGTGTGTTATGTCGTCGTCAGTATTATAAAAGTTGGTTTTTTACAGGAATTTTGTTGAATGGTGTGCTGGTGGTGGGTCAGATATTTACTATTATAGTTTGAACGACCTTCACTTATTATTCCCTACATACTGAAGATGAGCATAAGCTCTGCTGCTGGCAATGAAGTTGTTTTTATGTAAACAACTGAATTCATGTGAATTTACTGTATTTTTATTACTTTCTATAGGGCTTACACTACTTATAGTTTCTATAGTATAGTTTAGCATCCTTTGGTTTCGTGTCGTGACAAAATTAAGGGAAGATTGATGGTCAGTTTAAGGGAATTAAATTATAGTTAAAATTTCTCTTTTTAAATATAGCGTTACATTTTTGGAAATATTTTTTAAATTTAAAATTAATGTATGAAAAAATCGATGTACATATGCATAGTATAGGAGAAGGGCTTGGAGGTGAGAAAGTGACGTTGCTAAACGCCAGGCCGAGTTTGTTATACTTAGGTTTTAGGGGGCTGCACGAGGCATGGAAGGATGATTATAAAAGAAGTGACATGACAGTGAAGCTATTCTCATCATATATGATGATGTTAATGACTCGGTGCGTCCCTGCATAAGAGCCTGTATAAATATGCATATGGACATAAAACATGGCACATTAGTAAACGGCCTCATTACCAAATTACTTAGCGAGTAAACGCCTTGTGCTTGCACTCTCCTCATCACTGAGATGACATATGAGAAGGAAGGGAGGATAATAATAACAATAAAAATTTTACAAACTTGGTGGTTTTTTTTTAAAGTTCCACTGTTATTGTTGTTATTGTCGTTGTTGTTGTAGTTGTGGAAATCTCAACTCTTCAACTCTTGCTGTAGTGCGACTCTTCTCTTCGCTTATACTTTTGAGCCTCTCACCTTGATTCTCTTTTAACGGTCTTCCTTTTTTTCTCTTTTAACCGTCCTTTAAAACATTTCCAACAATCATTTTACATCTTTTAACCGTCCGTTAAAACACTTTTTAACCGTCTTTTAACATTGTTTAAACCACCCTTTACTGTTTTGAACAGGTCTTCAACTTCTTTTGCCCGCCATCCTTTCCACCTTTTTTCAACCCCCGTAAATAATAGTTCTGTTTATATCTGAGTTTGCACTTTGTCCCGTAACTTTATTTCTGTTCATCATCGGTCCATTCACGTGCTTCCATTTTGGCGGTTTGCTTCTATTAAAGTAAGAATTGTTTAGGATTCTGGCAAAACTGAAAGATTCTAGTTTCAAGTGGCTTGAATGCTGATATGAAACCGTCACCTGAATTCTGACGTCTTCCCTAAACCGCCTCCATAAATTCTGATTACTTTAAAAATAAACTTATTATACCTTCTCTCTCTCTCTCTCTCTCTCTCTCTCTCTCTCACGTCAGATCAGATCTTTTGCAAGGAAAAAAAGTAGCGAGGTGTACGACATTGTTGACGATGAAATTTGTGCATATATCTGTATGTAATAAGCTGCGTGAGCAAAACTTGGAGCAGAAAATGTTGGCAGATAGATATCTACATATAGAGGCTAGGCTATGGCTAAAAGGCGGAGCAGGAACGGGTTACACAGTATTTTTGAGCTTATGTATATTTAATGTGAAAGCTATTGTCATGCGGAAGACTCAAGTCGGAATAATCCAGTTCAATTATGTTAATGTTAGGAAGTTTGTTGCAGTATCAGAGATAGGGATTGGGTCAAGCTCCACATGGATAGTTTGTGTATGTACGTACATGTTTATGTAAAGTGTACTATATGTTTGTATAAGTGTACTATATGTTTGTATAAGTGTACTATGTGTGTAAGAGTGTACTTTGTGTGTGTGTGTGTGTGTGTAAAAATCATGTGCATGAGCTGCAAATGTGTACGCATGTAATTTATAGTTTGTAGTTACTGTTGTATGTATGTATGTACATGTAAATATGTCTACAAGAATTATACATAATGTTTGCTATATATGAGTAAGAAGCAAAAGTATGTGTAAATAGGGCTTGTTGTTGTATGTATAGTTGAGTATACACGCGGTTCAACTCCATCGGGCTACACGGAGAACAGGACAGATTTAGTTCAAACCTGACTTAATTATTCTCCGTATTCATTACACACACGCTTAACATTTTTCTTACGTAAATGAGTATTTATGTCTGCATTTTACATGTGGAAACTGCTTTGCATTACAACGTAATAATTCTAATTACAAGGCTAATGCTTCATGCTTCCACGTTCCCTTCGTTATATATATTTTGACATGAGGAGGACTCATATACATATATGCACATCTATACATATGCATACGCTCTACATTATATTTATTTACATTACTATATTTATAGTAACGAGTGTATTACATAGTTTGGTATAGCTTGTAAGTATTTTGTAAAGCCTTCACATTTTATTATAGTCCCAAAAATGCTCCTCTCTCCTTCGTTCGCAGTTCGTACTTTTCGTACCTTTAACAACCGTACGTAAACAGGAATCATATATAATAAGACCTTATTTTCTCTCTCTCTCTCTCTCTCTCTCGCTCCTCCGCAAAATGTTCTTCAGACTTTTACATTCTCTGGCGATAAATTATAAAGAATATGTGTACAGGATTGATATTATTATTACTCAATTCCACAGAGTACATACAGACTATAGATTATCTATATATAGCTATATATACATGATACGTATATATAAGTATATGATACATAATATATATGTAGTACCATGCACGTCCGGATTGTTAAATGTCCTGTGCCTAGTTAAGCATCCTTAAATACTTTATAATGTTGTAGCATTAAATTAGGGAATGTTTTTAAGGGCATGGGGAATCATTTTCTTTCATTCACAAGTTTACTAGTGCGCTGTGTAAACCGAGAGTAATAAGTGACTAACTTATTACATGCTGTAATGTAAAAAGTGGATTTTTTGCTGTTTTTGTGGGTATTTTGCTTTGGGAGTCATAATCTTTATTTCTTTGGGCATAATTTCTTATGGGATTTGACTACTCAGCAGAGGATTTTGAGCGTTGTAGTTGGACATGATTTTAATATGGAATTTCTGTATTAAATTCTTCCTTATTTTTATTTTTTACCTAATTTTTGTATATAAAATAGTATTCGTATATGCTAGGGAATTTTTATATAATAGGTTCTGTATATATGTTATTAAATTCATATCAGCCATATATTTGTAAATAGTTTACTATTAAATTCGGATTCGTACTATTAATCTCCACATAAGTATAATAATATATAATGTACGTAGGTAGGTATGTATATGTTATGTGTATGGATTCGTATGGAGCGTATGTATTTATTTGTCCATGTGGTGGAGAGCGGAATTGAAAAAAGGGTTTACAGGAAGGAGGAAGGATGTAGAATTGTGAAGTGAAGGCTTTGGCCCTGTAGATGCAGACAAGTATGATTGAAGTAAAGGGTTTAGAAAATGATGACGGAAGGAAATTATTAATTTCCAGTTGGCGCTTCATTGGAATTTATCCATACGTTATGTAGATGTACATGTCTACTACATGTATTTGCAATAAGTAGCGTGTAAGTGTTAAGCGTTGTACACAGAGTTCATTCAATTTATTGCAGCTGTAAGGAAGGTTGTCGCTTCCACTATATGTGTACTCTTTAAGTATAAGTATATACTTTGAGTATACTGGCAAGTATAGATACTTAGAGTACTGTTGAATTATATAGATCGAGCGGTCTCTATGACGAGGAGTCTTTAGCTTCTTAGTTATTAGCACATAATAATATCCCTAGTAGGGATGAAGGAGTAGCTTGTGTGTGTGCAGTAGATCGATTGAGAATACTAACGATAAGTACAGAGACTCGTGTTATTGTCCTCTCCGGTTGTTAAAATTAAATGAATTTAGGTCGACTTGAAATCAGCATTTTGTTTATTTTTCACTTTCCTATATTGCTCATCATCATCATCATCATCATCCTGCTATAATTATATACGTATAAATATATAGACTATATACAATTTTAAGTTGTTTTCTAAGTTCTGTGTCGTTGGCTTCGACAGAAACAGTGCGTTGTTGGGATTATCATCAGTTAGAATCACTTTTTCCCAATATATGTATATACGCCGTGATGGGTTTGATGATGCTACGGCGAGATTATTGAGATGATGCTTCATAGATAGATGATACTATACGCTGATAAACTTATTTATAACGTATCTACTACTACTACTATTCCTTGAAATTTCATATTCTGCATGGATATCTACTTTTTTTATATGTGCTGCATACATTTTTTTTATGGCTACTGGATAGGATTTCCTTATATTGTGCATGGACTTTTTTATATAGTGTTGTGCATGATTTTTTATTTACTGTGAGTGATTTTTTACAAATATTTTGTGCATGTATTTTTATATTTTATGCAGTATTTTTTTTTACATGTTGTGCATGTATTTTTATATTTAATGAATGTATTTTTCTATGTTGTCCATGTGATTTTTTATATACTCTGCATGTATTTTTCTATGCTGAGCATGTGATTTAAAAAAATATATTTTGCATGACGTTTTTTATAACTCTGCATGTATTTTCCTATGTTGTGCATGTGATTTTTTATATATTTTGCATGCTGTTTTTTATGTGTCTTGCAGATTTTTAAACTACATAAATTCAATGTAATTGTATGTACGTACAACTACCTGATGTTTTTTAAGGATCGATACGCCACAAGTTTTGTGAGACTCTTTTGTGTGATTTCACAAGCATACACTAATAATAATAATAATAATGTTGATATGATAGGTGCACTTGTGTGTACTAATGCGTCAGTGAAATGCACGGAATACAGATAGTTGTATACTTATAGTAAGTATGATTTGTGAAGGATGTGTACATTGCGGGGTTGTTTTAGTTTAGAAGTAGTGTTGCACATATATCGGAGATAAGACTTTTTTGAGCAGTGAAATGATTCCCTTTTGATGTTGATAAGGATTAAATACGTCGTTGGCAGCGTGCTACTAGTATAGTAAGTATACAGGAGCCGAAGCCAAAGGTATTGAGAAAGTTCTTGTTGTTGGCTCTCTCTCTCTCTACGTTTGTGTACCGTTCTCACACAGGGTAAACGCTTTGTAAATGTCTTTTATCAGATGATGAGGATGTTGCTACCGACGCGCAAACTTTAATAACTTATAGTATAGTTACAGGTTTTTTTGTGTGGATTTGAGTGTCTTTCCTTGATATGATATGGGGTATCTAATGTTTATTCCTTGCTTTTCCTTGATGTTGAGTAAGTTAGAACGTAACTACTAGTAACTACATGTAAGTTCCTTAGTACACGTTATCACTATTACAGATACTTGCAACTTCTTTTGGTCTGGGAGATTTATTGTGTACTCTTCATCTGATACTTGATACAGTGTTGTTTGTCTTTTCTGCTGTTATTGAACAAATTATGCAGTATTATTTATTTCTGATATATTGGATGTTTTTGATGTTTTTGGGGTGAGATTTCTTTCCTCAGTATGTTCTTGATCTCTATATTTTGTTTTTCTCCTCTAGCTACGTATATGATGCGCATATGCATTTCATATTACCGTGCTTCCCGTGATACACATTTACTGTTATGTATTGTCATGTGTGTACTCCTGAAGGAAGTATGATTACTTGATATAAAAGTGACTCTGGATGTGTGGGGATGATCCGTATGTATGTACATAGGAGCAGGATTTTCCGTCGGCGTGTTTCAAGACTCAAACGACATATGATGAATTGAGAGAGGATATTGAGAGATAATTTGACTCTCTGCCTTATTATGATTGTTATTACTGGGGTAAACAAGGAGAATATTCCGTGGTTGGCGGTACAGGTTTTACATACAATGTGACGTAAAGACCAGCTATTGATTGGTATATCTGTTCCGTAATAAGATGAATCACGCTCTCTTTCTCAACTTGTGTGTGCTCTCCTCGGAATTGCGTGTTCTTCTCCCCAAATATTAATAATAATTGGTCTATTCTTAGGAGTTTTTCCCGTCTTCTAAATTCAAAATTATTACATCCTGTGTTATCGATGAAATTCTTGTTGGACTTCTCTCGCATTGTCTGTTGTCTTCTGGTTGTTCGACATTGTTTCGGTCTCCGATGTACTTATAAAAAGCTTTTTTTTCGGCCTTCTCCTCTGTTGATTATTTTTCCCATGTTGTTTTCCACCGGTCTCTTTACTCCTTTTTTCGTCAGAGTAGGTCTTTGGAAATTTTTACCGCATAGTTCAGTCTTCCCCAAAATTTATTTTACTTCGATTCTTGTTGTACGTACAGTTGTATTGTACACAGATTCCATCTCTTATTGTGCTATTCATGTTCGATCATCCACATGCTTTTTACTCTATAGCGTCGGCATTTCAAGTACTTATTGTTAGGTTTAATTTTAGGCAATGTTGTCTTATTGCTTCCTTCCGCTCCCGTTGGTGTGGCTGGGAATCAGTTTTATCGGAGAATTAAAGAAAAGTATAAATTCTGTATATATTAATAATATTGACAAATAGGTTTGAATTGCACGAGAAATTTAAGGAAAATTTGAAGAATAATATTACAAGGGAGGATGCCGGATGAAAAATGGCACGGGTTGAAATTTCAAGGTTTCTCGGACCTTCTCCTTGGAATTGATATATAACTACTAACTACCTCCCGTGATGTTTAAGCTTCAGTAACGATAATATTACTGTTTGCAGATACTTGCGGTGTATAAGTGTATAGTTCGTTTATTTGTTTACATTCATATTTACACCTGGAACGTATGTGCTTATAAACAGATATACTATAACTATACTTATTTTAATGACCAGCTGACCGTCAAATGTCAAAAAATGTTTATCAAATTCCTTGGGGTTTTTATTGCAAATATAATCTGGATCCGTATCTCTTCTATTAATAGTTTATCTATACTAAAATGCTGAAGGCCGCGATGATGAAGATACTGTTGTTGTCGCACCGACGTCTGCCGCTGTACTTTAAAAAATATTACTTATATGTATTGTTATTATTATTATTATTATTGATATTGATATTAATTCCCGGTATGTATTTGCGGAATCCCAAATGTGAGAGTACAATGTGAGGTGCTGTGGCAGAAGCGATGTTGATGGTTTGGTTGTTGAGTTGAATAATCGAGGCCACGTACTTGTGTGTACACATGTAAATAACCTTAAAAGATAGTCTTGACATTTGGTTTTAATTACAGGCGCTGCATACACATATGTATATCTATGTACGGACACGGACGAGGAGGCGTCCGAGAGTTGTTGGATTGTATATATAATATATGTGATATATGGCGTGCTGAGTTTATTTATACACAAGAGGATTTAAGTGGTAGCTTTGGAAACGCAATTCAATGCATGTGTACAAACAAATTGCAAGAATTACACAGCATGACATTTCCTTATGTACTCACATGTGCACGGTCGTTTAAGAGACTTGTGTCAAGTGCCGGAGGTTTTTAGAACCGCATGGCATAAGAACTCTCTCTCTCTCTCTTTCTCTCTCTCGCCTGCATATTATGCAGATGAAAACATTTTCGTGCTTTACTTTTAGGCACTCATATGCATGTATGTATAACTTCATATAGTGTCTTATACTTGAAATACATAACTTCATATAGAAATTGTGTACTTAAAAAATTAATAATATACCTAGTTTTATATATCGGTAAAATGCATATATGTGAAGTATAGTTTCATCATCTATTAAAAAACTGGCACTTCCATACTCTTGAACCTACATATGTCATATCCTTAGACGTAGATTATGACGGACGTGTTATACGGATGGACTTAAATGCCGTTTAGCCCTTCAGCACCCACTTGTCTACACTAGAGCGTATACGGAAATAGTGTATTAAATATAAGGTGCTGTGTGTTAGATTAAATATGCAAAAGCTCGATGATAATATACGCAGAGCGTATGGGACATGAAATTATGCAAATATATTCCTCACAACAACAAGTGAGTATCCCTCCTTTTTCCCACTATATTGCGGAAATATATAGACTCGGGATAAACATATTCTATGTGTACGCGTATGTATGTATATGTATGCACATGTGTGGAATTATGTATAGCGTTCCGAATCTATGTGTACTTATATTCCGAATGCTTTATTATTGGCATCGGCAGAATATGGAAGTGAGTATGACATGGCTGTGGCTACGGTACAGTATAAGTATAGTAAATAGTACATGGTGCAGCATGTGGAAATGAGAAAGAGCTTATCGCTAAGTTACTAGTGTGTGTGTGCATGATACAAAATGGAAATGCAAAGTAATAATTTAAGCAACGTGCTTGTGTGAAAGGAGCTGTAGGGACAGGAAATGATTTTGATTGAGCTGGACAGTTCAGAAATGTTTGCAGAATTGTCAAAGCTGTGCATGTACTATGTATATACTATACAGGACATATATACATAAATGTACTGTATGCTTATAAGTATACTGTGCAGGGTATATGTATAACCCATACACTTGAAATATCGGGAGCAAGCAACTGAGACCCCATTTGGTATTGGCTATAATGAAATGTAATAATAGTTAATAGTATGAGCTTATATAGGTGTACATGTATCATGGAAATTCATTTCCAGGACGGTGCTATACAGGGTAGTGTTAGTGTATGAGAAATTACTTCCTATGTACGTACGTATGTGTGTATTTATGTCTCTATGTACCTATTGCATGCTTTATGTACTAAAAGGTTCTCGCTACTACCAGGAAGAACGCCGTAGTGCGTATTTTGACTTTTGACTCCAAGGAATATGCGGCCAGGCCAGGCCATAGGCTGAGTGTAATAAGAATACTATACGGCTTTCAATGTTTATTAGGGATTACGGAACTGTTGTTGGTGTGACAACCCCCGTGTGGTTGCCGGTTTCATATTTAACTTCGGTGTGGAAGCTAAATATAGGTAACATTATCCGACTTTCATTTCCCCCGTGTTTTCATTCCGGCAATTACTGGATAGGGAAGTGGGTTTAGTAAATATACTACACAACATATTACCACCATTAGGATTGACCTCTTGTGGAGCAGCTCCAGTCGTAAAAGGAAGTTGTGTATATATGTAGCCACTCTACGGTATTTATCAATAGACTCGTGGATATTCTCAACTGTATTTTAGAGCATTTATGCGCAAACTATATTTTAGGATTTATATGCTCACATGTTCTTCTGCTCTGTATTAGTGCTGAATTGGAGTATTTATTCCAAACTGTTTTTGAACATTTATTCCGAACTGTTTTTGAGTATCTACTTGTAATACACGCTTATTTTATAGCATGTAAGTATATGCGGAACTGGAATGCACGTATTGAACTACATATGTAACGTTATCTGCCCCGCCAGAAAATAGCGCAGGATATGTACGTAACAGTACGTCAGTCCGTATTTAATTCTCGGATGATGCCTCATGTGTTGTAGGATTTCACCAGCTTTTGCTCTTCTTTTGAGCTACTGACGACCCCGGATTTTCCCTCCACAACACACATATGAATCTCTGGCGTCTGCAGTATTTAAGTATGTATGTATGTATGTATGTATGTATCTATGCACTACTTAAGTATGTATGTATATTTATAGTACATAGAGTATGTATATTAAGCTCGTGTACTAAGTATGTACAAAGCATTGAGTAAGTATGGCATTAGTATGTATTTCATGTAGTAAGTATGTAGTACGAAGTATGTAGACTAGTAAAACAGTTGACTCGACTATGAGGAGAGTACGGATGAATTCCTGGCTCCTGTGTTTAAGTCTTGCATATCCCAACACGTGTGTACTCCTTTTTTTCCTCTCTCATTTGCCTCGGAGGGAAAATAGTAAGTGCCTTGGATTACCTGTGAATTTCACACAGGCTCTCTATCCTCCTGGATCTTCTCCCGCCACTCACTTGGGATGACATCCTAGTAATGGGAATTTGAGTATGTGTTCTCCTGTTGATATGAAATTTATGCCAAAATTGAGCACTTTCCCGTGTCTTTCTCCTCTCTGTCTCTCTCTCTCTCTCACTTCAAGTAGCTTTACCGCTGTTAAAGCTATTTTAAATGAGGGATGTAAATTTGATCGTGTGTGTGTGTGCAGGTGTCTATGTATTGAGTTTATTTACTTTGTGTGTGTGTGCTGTAATGACAAATTTTGTTAAAGACGGCAGGAGTGCGGGTAAAGCTCTGGGACGAGATAAAAATAGAATTTAATATAAGAAAGTTTTGTGAAAGTAAGGCAAATCCCATATAATAATTTATGAAGTTTAGGATAAGGAAAGAACATTAGTGTGAAAGAAAAGTATTTATTTTGAATGGGATCGGATGGAAATATTTAGGGGAAAAATGTCATTTTCTCCTTTGATAATCTTTTTTGGACTATTGTTGTCGGAGGGACGAGATAGAAAGGATTAGTCCCAGGGAGGATAAGCATGTCGGATGAAATTCTGGTGGAATCCTCGGTGAGTATTACACGCCACATTCACCGCATACCGATGTAATAACTGACGGATGGAATTGTTAGGGCTCGGTCTCTTCTTCGTCTATCTGTACTTCTACTTCTTCCGAAGTCCCTCACACTATTGTGTATAAACATAATATAGTAAATATAGGGACTGAGCGCCGTAGTTAAAACGCGAGTGAACATATTAAGTAATATGCACTGTTGTATATCTGATGGGCGAGAGAAGGAAGAAGAATGAGAGGAAGAAAAGCGACAGAAGGAAAAGGAGAGAAGAGTAGGAGACGATGAAGAAGTATACATAGAAGACGACGACGAAGAAGAGAGTGAGAGGTTTGAAGAAGGGAGGGAAAAAATTAAGCGGGAATCCAGACTTGGCATTATACACACACAAGACACACACACACACACAATATGAAGCATGTGTTATGGAAGGATTGTGAACTGAAAGAATCTCCAACCTGAACTCCTCCAATCTTCTTCCCTTTTGCGTCTATAATACTTATGTATTTATTGCCAGACAAGAGAATTCTTTTAAGGCACATTAGTATAAATGTGAGTCAAGTGTACCTTGAGGACCCACAATATAAATTCTGTGTATTATAAATTCTTGTACGTACTTGTAGGTATATAAACTCCTATACTCTAAAGTATATATATTGTTCATGTATATCAGGAACTACAATGCTAATTCTGTACAAAGGGAACTACCTACCAATATCTAAATCCTGTAAATAAAGAACTACAGCTTAAAATCTGTAAATACATTCATATAAGGAACTGCTGGAGGAGCTATAAAATCTGGAGTTGAATGTATCCATCCATAAGAGCAAATATGCGGAGTATCATGACGCATTTTCCCTAATAGGATAACTCATTGTTGGGCCCTGTGTGTGCAGTTACATTTTAAGGGAGTGCGGTACCTTCAGTCTGTAGTATAGAGCAGCGTGGAAAAGAAGGACTCCGGACTATCTACATATATGTATGTACGGCACTCAGGATCGGGTATACTAAAGGAAATGACTGGAGGGATTCCATCGTGTGGACTTAAAAGAAGAAATAAACCTTGAGGCGCTGTGCATTTTAGTAGAAGGGAGCCTCGTCTTCCTCCGCTTGTTCTTTTTCTTTTACTTCTTCTTCTACTTCTTATTCCCCTCTTTGGAAGAAATATGGACAAATGTATCTTTGGTTTCGGATATATCTAGCATGCTGTATTATTACTATACTGTGCATTACTATAGGAATTCTATTTTATTGCCATAAAATAGGATTCAGTTACAAGTAGTGGTGAAATTGAAAAGTACCATTTAATACAAGGAGGGTACTGTCTCGTGTTTGAAGAATCCTATTTACTATTTGCATATATAGGGAAAATACATAGGGACTATATACAATATTAACTATATGAAGAACGGTTTTGACTATAAAAAGTATTGTATATGTATATTATGAGGAGTATTGAGTGTATAAAAGAAGTAAACGCAATTCTATATTTACGGTATGAAGGTTTGTAGAAGTGAAAAAATGGAAGCAGCCAAAGGGTTCTGCTCTGTTCTGGTGTTGTTGTGTTATCTTTAAATTTGATGTGAACGAACGGTCTGAAATCTATGTAAAATTTCGTATGATCGACCAACACGCGAGCGTCCACAATTATTCCCATCTTTTCCCTTCGTGTGTGCTTATGTACACCTCCTCTCATCGTCTGTTGCCTCGTCTTCTTCTTTCCCTTCCCGGAATGTGTTGTCTGACCTGACGTTTTCAAGAGTGAACACACTCTAGCCTTAACTTTAACTTTAACTGTGTAGTATGTACGGAGTATAGTAGGCATGTATATAGTGTGTGTGTATCCATGTATTTAAAGTAGTCTGCACGTGATGTGTAAATGTAAATATACATATCTATACCTCTACTAAATATCCTCCCATGCAAATCACCTGTTTTTTCACCGTCTACACGTATATTCTGGAAGCACTAACTTGATAAATGCCCAATGTGTTCTGCTTCTCCTTCTCATTCTTCTTGTTCTTCTGCGTGTATTAGTGAAAAAAAACTATAAAAAATTGGAAGCCTCTCTTCTGTATAGACAGTCACCTTTGATTACGTGATAATTTCCATGCAATAATAATTATTACTACTGTTGTTATTTTTCTTTGGTATTCATTCGGTCGTTATTTCTGGAGCCACTCGTGTCGTATTTCTTCGCATTCATTTCTCTTTCGTAACTTCTCTACTACATATTATAGTATTTCGTTGTTCGTGTGCATTTGTAGTTTTCGGCTTGAGAGATGATTGTCGATGATGATGAGAGAGAGAGAGTGAGAGAGATGCAGAGAAGGTTGATGAGTGTTAGAACTTGCATTGCTGATATATTTATGTATAATAATAATATGATGGATTTACGTGTATAACAATATGATACATTTATGCATAATACGTTGCCAATCTAAACGTATAAATGCTTGGAAATTATTTCTTGACACCTTATTGCTTGCGCGGTGATGAACCTTCTCGGAGCATGATGAATGATTATTATCTCCCTGTGTATTGGAGATAGACTGCTCGCGTCAAAACATTCCCTCATGCATATGACGACTATCAGTTGAGATATGGAATTAGCATGGAGTGAATACTAATCCTGGACTTGTCCGCCGGTATTCTCTTCTTCTTGTAGAACTGCTGTTAACGCATTACGTCTGCATATTTACACTTATGCTTAGGTATAGGTATATGTGTTTGTATTTATGTATCCATATATGTATACACATGCTATATATGTATCCATGTATACACATGCTATATATGTATCTGTATATGTACACGCTATATACGTATAAGTCTGTTTATGCACGTGTGTTTGTGTGTGGGTAATCTGTACGAACGCGCTTTTGAGTAAAGTGGAGCTATTCGTATTCTTACCTGGTCATATATAACCGGTCCGCAGTTGTTGTAATGTGTTACCTGCTGCCTCCGCTTTCCCGTTGCTTTTGCTGCTGCTGCTGCTGCAAGGTGGTGATCCCAATGTCGGGATTAATTTTGGACCAACTCACTCACTCGCTCTCGGTGGTCGGTGGTGCGAGAAGTGTCAAACAAGTATTTGCAGATTAGTCTACATGTGTTTTATTAGCATGAATGGACTTCCCTGTGCCATGAGGAACTGGTGAAGCAGAGGGAATATTTCACCTGTAGGGCCTCATTCTGTTCCGTGTGTAGATTCTGTGTGGGGAGATAGTGTAGTCTTTAGAGATTTATAATACAAGGGGTGGATTCTAGATACTTTTTGTATACTTTCTAAAGGAAACAATTTTAGATTTATTATACACAATCTCTCTTGGCGATGATGTTGTTGTTGTACTGCTCGTTCCTGTTCGGTGGGAGAGTACTCTGTTGTATAGGTATCTATATCAAATAGTCCTGTGGAATATGAAAGTTGGAGTAGAATGAGCAGGATGACTTTATTGTCAAGGGAGTCCCTCGCAGCAGGAAATGATAAATATAATTTTGATTTGAGACCAGGAGGAATTTTCCCGCCACCACCGTCGCTCTCCTTCTTCATCATCTTCTTCTTCTTCTGGTTGCTGTTATTGTTGTTGTCGGTTGATTCTCCTGGACAAATATCTTCACTGTAGACAGATCATATAACATGTGAACCCCTGTATGATACTTACATTATGTATTTATGTACATACTTACCTTATTGCATGTATGTAGCTACATATTCTTACAATTTACACTGTATACAAACATCCTCCATTCAAGCGTATCTCAGTGTTTGTACTTTAATGTTTATAATATGTAATCTTTATGAGGGACACTATACGATTCTTTTCGTGCTCTTTTACTTCGTGTTGTTGCATACTTTGGAAAGGTAGAATGGATAGTTTTTTGCTCTTTCTCTCTCTCTCTCTCTTTATCTCTAAAGAGTATTTAAGGTAAAACGTGGATAAAATAAAGAGGGCAGCCAAGTGGGCGGGCGGCGAACAGAGGAGCGATCATGCAGGAATCTGTTCTTTTTGAAGGAGTGCTTTTCGTTCTCTTTCTCAAGTATCCACACACACACATATGGCATTTATATAGTACTATAGCTGTGCACTATAGCTAAACACATTTTTTACGGCTTTTGTGCACTTGTAGACATTATCCGAATACATTATTTATATTGGTCTACTCTACATGTCTACACAAAGGGCATATCTAGATCCATACTTATGTGCCCATATGTGAGTCATGTACGTATACATACTATACACATACTTAAGTAGACTCCGTGAAGTATTTAGGAAGAATCTCTGATGCAGAATGTATAGAATCCCTGATGTGTGATTAGTATATGGATTGTTATGTATGAGCATTATGTATATAAGTATCTGTGGACTCGGAAAAATTACATACAAATGGGCAGATGATATTGAGTAACTGAAGTGAAAATGCCTAAGAAAATGGGTAATATTTTAGCATATAATAGTTATGTGTATTAGGGGCAATGTCTAATGTATACATATACTTCTTGCTCTAGACAATGAGTACATAAACCTTAGACTGGCTGGTCTTCGTTCAGGGGTGTATGGCACTTTCTGTGATCTCTCTCTCTCTCTCTCTGGGTTCTCTGAGTGAGTGAACAGTCTCTCTTCATAAAGTTCTTTGGTTTGTTGGAAAGGACCTTGGAGGTTCATCGACGGCGGGTGGAAAGCTGACTGACTGAGAGTTAGTGAGCAAGAAGTTGGTGGATAACAATATAGATTTAATGCAAGTAATCCAGTGGGAAGCGTAAGGGCAATAGACTGGAAATACTATGCAGCATATTACTATCTGCCACACTACTCTCGCTCTCTCTCTCTCTCTCTCTCTGGAATATCATGGACACACTGTTGTCCTCTTCATTGCTCCTTTTTTCTTTTTAACTACAATATTATGCAAGGCCTGGCTGTCCGTTGACTCCGCTCTCTCCTGAGTCTTCGCATTTTTTGCTCCTTCTTGCAATAATAATAATGTCGGTCATGCTGGTGGAACACATATATGTAAAATACATTAACTATCACACTATGTATAAATACCTATGTAGATTCCGTGTATAATCCAATTCCCACTCCTATATATCACTTCTCACTCCATTATTACAATCCACTAATATAATAAGCATTTCACCGTGAGATTCACTTGTAAAAGCAGGAGCGATTCAACTCTGCGATAATCCGTTTTATATGTCCTGATGTTAGATTCATTTTATGCATTTTACCGCACGGCCTATTCCCTATTACATTTGACAACTTTTCGTTACGTATTTGTTTTTAGTGTTCTTTAATTACGACTATTGTGTGTGTGTGTGTGTATAAATTTTGTGTATCAAATTTACATGTAAAGAGTATGAATTCCACGTGTATCAAACATATGATTTTTCCTTCCTTTTATATGAATTTATACTCCGTGCACTGCGAATGCTATTAAATACTTGCAGCTTTCATGCTGCACCAACATTATTATTGCTACAAAAGCATTTTTAATGCTCTCGTCGTCGTCCTAGTGCATGCTAATGTTCTCCGACACTCCAGTACATATACATACATGGGTACTATAGTTCCCAATAATCTCGACAAGCATCAAAAGTCCCTCGTGGGTTATAAAACCCATTTGCTGACACTTATACTTTTGCACTTGCTTATTGCTTCTTGTATGTGTCTACCTTTTCGGAATAACAACAGCAGTAGCACCTTGAGCTTATGCCTTTAAAATAACACCCTTGTACTCGAAAATAGACCAACAGCAGGGAAATCTGCATTTACTGTCGTCAACAAGAGGGGCCTTCAGCCTGTCCCGTACTTGTAGTATATGTATCTACTACTTATATGCATGTATGTTTAGTTATATATCGTAATAAATTTAAAATCTCTTTTGTTATATGGTTAATAGAAGTACATAACCTCCAAGTATACTATAGCAATGCCAAGGTGTTCTTGACTTTACGATCGAGGATCAAATCCTTTGGTTTTTCCTAGGTGATTTTGTCATTTAGGAATGGTCGCGGTATTTGTGTAAGGAAATTAAAGAAATGCATGTATAAATAGAAGCTTCGTTTCGTGGAGTTGTATGTATGTGTATTTCTTCTCCGTCTACCTGTTTCCAAATTCCATTAAAACTATTATTTTGCAGTCAAGCGCCGGTGTTAAAATTATATTTTTGGAGTTCTAGTATATTATTGTGTATGTTTTGTATCTAGAGAAGGATGTAAATTGTTCGTATACTTATATGTACTTATATGTATCTATCTATATGTTCGGTGTCTATATGAGGATCTACAGGATTGCGCTTATGTCTCTCTTTACCCTGACCGAAGTAGTAGAGTAGCGTCGTCGTCCTCGGAATTTCCATATACTGCCGCAAAATGGCATGGTGTTGTTATTGTAGTGTTAACCCTTTGAAACATACCTGCCAGATTAACTATTTTCTATGGTGCACAGCATGAGCACATGTATTTAAAAAGTTTTCTTTGATGGTGGTGGCAGTGTCGGTGGCGATTCCCTCGCTTTTCTTCTACCTGTCGTCATTCCTGTGTAGTAGACGGCTTACTTTTGTAAATCCTCCGTCGTCGTCTTCTCTTCTGTGTGCACAAAGCCAAAAGAAAAGCAAAAAGCAGGTGTAAAGGAGCGAGAGAAAAAAAATTTTGGGAACATATGTAGAACGATATTATGTAATAAAACGGCTTTATTATTGTCAGTTACGATTTGTACGAACCGAAGGAAAGACGTTCTACGTATAAATTGCGAGTTTCTATACATGATGACGATGACGGATGCCGTCTGTATACTTAAATATACACAAATGCGAATATTGCGGACTTGAATTGAAACATTTAAAGATGTAATATATACGTGCGTATCAATCTTTTACGTATTTATATTTAAAAAAATAGTTCTATTCCTATTTATATCAAAGCAGACTCTGCAGTATTTCTACGAAAAAATTCCCTCTGTGTTTATACTTATATGAAAAAAATCCTACACGTAATGATATAAACATCATGCGTAATATTTATGGTAGAGACTACTACTATTCAAGGAACTTGTGAGTACAGCATTATTCTACTAGATATAGATATGAAAGCATTTCTATACAACTCCATTGCATTCACATAAAGAGATACATAAAGAGATGTTAACATGTTCTTCTTCTGCTTGGCTGCGAAGGTTTGACTGGAAGAAGCGTAATAAAACATGAGTGATGACAGTATAATAGATAATAATAAATGCTGTTTTGTTACACGATAAAAGCAGATTGAAAAGAAAATCCCACCGTTCCTTCCTGTTGAAAAAAATTTAGTGTTTTTCGTCCGTGTATAGTAGCTGAGTACGCCCGTCCCGTTTGTAGATGGAGTAATAGTAGTAGATTTGAGATTGTGGCTTGGTGGGAATGATCTTTTCTACTGTTATAGTTGTTCTGTCTGTCTAAGTGTGTGTGTGTGTGTGTCTGTGTGAAAGAATAATAATAAGCGATTTATACTTGTTATACAGTATTACGAGGAGCAGGGGGTAGTAAAAAAGTTTTAAGTATATCGGAATGAGTGTGTGTATATATAACAGTGTGGAGGGAAAGGGGATGGAGGAAGATGTGATTACAGAGTGTGAAGAAGATACGAAAGGGTTGAGGACTCATGGTTTTTTTCCCGTAACTCTCTACCTTCATTGTCAAGCTCTTTATATATACTTTTTGGGAGTTGTGTGTGTGTATACATGTGTGTGTGTGTGTGTATGTGTGTGTCTATGTATGAGTGAGTGTCTACTGTGTGGATTCATCCTATGTATAGTAAAACTTGTTTGTGTGTATATTTTGGTTAAAATTGCTTTATCCTGCACTGTCGAATCATGTATGAATCTTGCATTTAAGTATATGCTACTGTATGTGCATATCCCTTATACTTATATATATGCATAGACTTGCATTGCATGTACATACGTACACATGGCATGTAAGTATGTGCACATGGCATGTACGTATGTACACATGGCATGTACATAGTAGAAGTACTTGCAAGTCTGAGAGATACAAGAAGTGCATATATGCATACTATAAGAAAAGTTTTCAACGTTGAGCATGAAGCGGAGCGTGTGAGTGAATAACATTGGAATTGGTTGTGAATGCATGGAAAAGAAAAGTTATATGATAAGTAAGTAAGTCTAGAGATATATGGGGATGAGAAAAGTTAGCGTTATAAAATACTGACATGTATAAGGAATGTGTGTCTGAGCTGTGCAGCATGTGTATTAAGGCATAAGGGAGGCATGTGTAAAGTATGTAGGGTACACAGGGCATGTGTGTGTGTGTTGTGTAGACAGGTATAGGCGTAGGGTCTATAAGACATGTGTAAGGTATGTAATGTACACAAATCAAGTGTAAGGGTGTAGTTTTAAGCATGATAGCCCGTCTGTATGGAAGGATGTTTAAGGGGGAGAGAAATTTGTGGAGCTGTTGTAAAAGCTTTCCAAGTCTCTCGTTTACGATGAGAGAACTGTGAGAGAATAAGAGAGGAGAAGCATTTGAAAAAAAACCAGACCTACATAATGTAGTTTTATACACAGAGAGGGAGAGAGAGAGGGAGAGAGAGAGAACAGAAGAGAGAAGAGTGAGAGAGAATGAATACTACTGAGTAAGTATGGAATGGAATGGAGGAGTAATAGTAGTAAAAGACTAGAAGAGAAACAGATACGGAATATAACGCTATATAAAGGATATATACTTATACATAAGGCTCGAGAGTTACTATTAAACTTTAACTTGAGTTTACTACAGAAGTATAGCATAGAGAGTAAAGGCATAGAGCAGCCGCATGTATTTCCAATGGGCTTTGCTCGTCCCCTTAGCCCGCCACTCATTCCATTGGTTGTTCATAGAATCCATGGAATCCCATCTATCTTCAGAAGCGTTCTTCCCTGAAGAAAATTCAAAGGGAACGACCGCTCCGCAATTCCCATCCACTGCTGCCCAAGTAGTCCCCCGTCTGGGGCTCTCTAGCTTCGGAACGGGGCGGAATTTTGAAATTCGGATCGGATTTTTGAAAAGTTTGGGAAAAATTGGATTATTTTGAGGATTTTGAGGGGGTCTTCTGGGGAGAAAAGCCCTTGGCACGCGTCCCGCCAGACGAGGAGGAGCACAGTTGTGGAGGTAATTACGCCAAGCATACACATTTTGAATGCTGTGTGTGCTATGAAACGGTCGGTCAATGTCCAAAGCCTCATAGTAAAGCAGGAGTGTAAAAGTTCTCAGTTGAGTGAGTAGTTCAGTTGACATTTGGTTGTTGGTTGGTGAGGATACGCTACTCCTCGCTTCTCACGTTTTTCACTCATTCGCTTCTCACCGTTCGAACAGAACACACATTACATTTACGGTTTGTTGTTGTCGTCGAGTCTCGAGGAAGGCTGTGTGTGTAAAGGAACCACCAGCCTTGTATAGATAATATAAATATATATATATATATTTTATTTACCAACACTTTTGAGTACACACACTCAACCAAGATCTGTTGACACTCTCTCGGTGTTGTTATCGAGTGAACAGATAACTTGGAACCGTAGTTTGGAATTGAACTCCTACCTAAACGGTTCTCTCTCTCAGCCACTCCAGTGACTATTTATTTTTGCAAAGTTATTACATCTCTGAGAGACTTTGGTGTGTTGGTTGCTGTAACAACAAAAATTAGTAGTACTACTACTAATAATATTTGAGCAACATTTTGGTGAAACGTTACCTCTCTTCGTGATTGCAACTATCATTGTTGCTGTGTTTCTTACATTGTTGTAAACACAAGTTTTGAAGGTTTTTCAACCACAACAACAAGTGACTTCAAATTTGGAAAATTGTAAAAGGACTGACTGCTCCACTTATTTTGGAACAATATTTTCGCTTTTGGATGTAATTGGAAATTTTTACATCACACTCTTCTTGTTGGCAGAATTTGACTCTCTTTTGATATTATTCCGCCTTCTATTATACTACACATTGACTGAACATCTTCGGAACTGAAGTATAAGATTTGATTTTTGGAACTGAATTTTACATAACATTTCGACAATTTTTTCGACATTTGAAACTTTCTATATTCAAAGCAAGTTTCAACAACGACTCACATTTCTCAACATTTCATTTGAAGATTTTCTCTGATCGACTGACGTTTTTCAACATTTGATCGCCTTCAAGTTTGAAAGCTGCTGCTAGCCTGTGAAGTTTGAACATTTTGATCGCCTGAAGTTTGAAAAATTTTTGATCGACTGAAGTTCGACTAGAAACGCAAGTTTACTCGAACAGAACTGGAATTGAAGGGACTTGAAAATAAAATTTCCTGTCAGAATTTTGTAGGAAATTTTTCGGCACTGAGTAATTTTCATAATAACGGATTGACAAGAAACAATCTTGGTCGAATAGTCCAATTGACTGAAGACAACTTGACTGTATTGCTGTATAAATACAAGAGCATCCAAGGAACGTTTATTGTTGGATTTTTTAGAATTCACCCGTGTTTGGTCACGTCGTCTTGTAATATTTATTACGGAATTCCCATCATCATAATATTGCACTCTACCACAACTTATACGATCATCACCTTCAATCTTAATTATAAATTGGATCGTGTGATTGAGCTAGTTTAAAAAAAATAAACTCTTTTACTACTGTATAATCTCTCATCAACAAGAACATCATCATCATCATCCCTCTGTGCCTCTGAACAGTGTCGTTCCTTCCTCTTAAGTGTTTTTCTCTGAACCCATTAACGCTAGATTATCACGTTTTTTGAGAACATTCTCTCTCTTGTGGTGGATTATTGCACAAGATTATTATTAGCGTGATTGAATTGAAGAAGTGTGTGTATATGTGTGTGTGAGTTTTTGAAATTTCTACACACGCCTTACATTCTCTGTGAAGGACATAATACTTATTGACTGACATAGTTTTTGTTATTATTGTCATCTCCTCTATCCTTAAAAACGCTGAGTGGGATTGCTAAGGACGGGTTCAGCTCTCCGAGTTGTATGACCAATAAGTATGAAAATATGTTATCCGCAAGAATTCCAAATAGTTCAAGTGCTACACAACTTTCAAATTGTTCCAATAACGGAATACCAGATTTTTTGAGTGCGAATAATAATATAGGATTTGGCTTGATGGATAAAGACAGAATGGGAGGTAAATACTTGAGAGCATTATTTTTTATTGCTTAAAATCACATATATACCCAAACTACTGTTTTACTACTTTACAAATTGCTCATTATTGGTTACTTTCAAATTGTCTTTGCGTTCAAAGGCTGTTAGTTTTACCTTTATATTATACTTGATTTTGGTACTTTCCAAGTATCATTTCGTATTCTCTTGAAATTACTTTTATTGTTATAATGTTCAAATTATTTCGTTGTTTTTTTTTTAAAAAAAGACAAGAACATTGTTTGATTTGTTAATCATTACTTTTGTATTGTTGATACATAAAAAAGAAGTCCAACTGTTTGCCTGATAGTTTTAGTACTATAAGAATTGTTTTGGTGGAGTTTCTGATTTTTTTACTACTAGCTTTTCACAAGTATTTCGATCAAGTATCGAGAATCCGTTGTTGGTATGAAAATTGATTTTACAAGCTGCTGTTGCTCCACTGTTTGAAAAAATTCCCCATTGAAAGTTTCTATGAAATTCCTGCAGTGCTAGGAAGTTGTTTTACCAGAAAAGCTCTGTGTTTTGTGGAAAAGAAGCTGTGTTTTTAGAGGAAAAGACTCTGTGTTGTTCTGATTCTGAGTAGATTGAGCAAGCTGAGAAAACTGATTTGAGAACGTGCATTTGGTCATTTTCCACCAATTTTCCACATCACGATTTGTTATTTTTCTTCCCACTCCTCAATCCTCAGGTGACTTGTCAGGTGTTAAGTACATAAAATGTGATTTTGTATGAGGAAAATAGACCAGATTGGAGTTTCCTGTCCTGCAGGATGCTAAAAACATGTGCATTTGTTGTTGTTGTTGTTGTTGAACTCAATGTTGCAGTTAGACTCAAGGCATAGATATGTTGTGCATAAGTAAGGACATGGACTGCTCCGCTGTCTCTCCTAACAGTTGTTTCTCTCTCTCTCTCTCTCCTTCTTTCTGCTGGCAAGAGTTTTAACCTGTTATTGTTTACAATCTTGTTTTTTTCCTCCAAGCTATAGTCTACTCATTTCTATGTCCTGTACTGTAGTAGAGTAAGTATCTATCTCTTTTGTATATACTGAGAAGGTTATTTCAACATTTCGTTTCCTGGATTCTCAACTCTATATACTCCTACTAGATTTCTACATTACTTGAAGTTTTCTCAATGGAGGATAACAATAATAAGAGATTCGCCACGTTTCAATTTTTAATAGCTTTCTCGAAAAAACCTGTGTGTCAGAGCTTGTGTAGACTCACACACAGACACACACAGGTGAGGATGAGGATTCATCCCTTGGGTTGACTGGAAATCTAAAAAAAAGTGGATATAAACGAGCGTGAAACTTTTACGAACTCTCTGTCTCTCTATACGATATGAAATGAATGTTAGTAGGGAGGATTACAGCAGGCACATATTAGTATTGATGCTCTGTGTTTATGCTGACGTCGAGTTTTTGAATGGGATCTGTTTTACTCTCCGTCGTCCTCTCCTTCTTCTTTTTCTGTATATGCAGCTACTACAACAACTACTGTAGTAGTAGTAGAAGTAGTCAATGAAAGCTGCTGCACCCTTGCCTGCTTTCTGTCAATAATGTTGACAAGAAGCAGGGGATTCATAAAAATTTTGACGGCGGATCTCCAAAACTACCATATCATGTCATGTATACGGCAGGGCTCTGACGTCCTACAAAAAATATATTAAGTTCGCAGGTAGTAGTAGTAGTGAGTGCTAGTCTAGTAGTAGAGCTTTTTATACTGTTATATATTGAACTTTTGGGTTGTTTCAGAAATTACAGATCTTTATGTATGGTAATTATTATTATTGCCAATGAAGTTTGAAATGTCAAGAAGGGTTGGTTGGTTGGTTGGGACGGTGTGGCTTGAGAAAATCCTGATGTGGTGTAAAGGGTGTGTGTAATTTGAGGATTTTCAATTGAATGGGAATGGGAACTTCTGGGAAGTTTATCGACGTTTGGTGATTTGGTGATTTTCGGCGTTTAACTACAATAAAGGCCATGAAAGATGAAGTAGGTAGGTAGGTAGGTACTAACTAACTTGATATTTGAGCTTGTCTATGGGGAAGTGAAGGATCTTCTGGGGCAAAGTGAGAAGCTCTTCTCTATAGTGAATTCAGTCAACCATTTGATCTTCTGGTAGGTTTCCTGGTAGTAGTAGTAGTAGATGCTGTGGTAAAACAGCGAAATACTTGTGATAATTCTTTAATAATTCTAAGTATAGGAACAAGATTAAGTGAGACATCCTGGGAGTATGTACGATTAATTGGAGCTTCTTGTAAACATGAAAGTAAACGGGAGAGGGAAATGACTGGAGCTGTAGTAGTAATAATAAGTACCTACACATACATAAACATAGTTATAGGAGTTGATTACAAGGTAGTAGGAGCTTAAAGAAGGCAGTAGTAATAACAATAATGTTAAATGGAAGGACCTGTGAGAGGGCAAAGTCTAAATATTGCATAATCTTTTGGAAGTTTTGTGTAGTGTATGTATATGTGTGAGTGAGTGTGTGTTGGTGTATGTGTGTGTGTGATTAGATAGGATTGGAATTCGAACGTAAAAAAAAGAGAATGGCACGCAATGTCTAAACTTTATACATATTATATAAAGCACACACACCCCATCCATCAGCATCTCTCTTCTATTCTATACATGTTATGTATTACTTTACTCCACACAGAGCGTCAACGACGACGACGACGATGATGATATTGACGTATGGAAAAGTTTTTCAATGAATTTCCCAATGTATGGAGTGTAGAGATAGATAGAGAGGGAGAGGAACTTTTGCGAAATGCATGTTACTAACCTCTTTTCCACGTTTTCACTCCATTATATAGCCCTTTTGCATTATCATCATTAAGTTTTTCCCCGTAAATTCCTCTCAAAGATATTTTCCACTGGAAACCATGTATGTATTTTTTGAGTGCTGGTCACACACACAAACATACAGAAGTAAAGTTTTTCTTGTTGACTACTATTATAGAGTTGGTTACAACAAAGTTGGGACTGAAATCCAACGCTGCTACTGTTGATGTGGTCTAGAATTATAGGCTTTTATGAAGACATTAAACAGCTGGAAGCCGCTGCTGCTACTGCTTCTTGTTGGAATGTTCATATAACTGTGAAAAGTTGCTGGAATGTTGCGCAAGGTTCCACAATAATGCTGTATGTAGATGCGTCACTGAAAGTTTTTGACATTCCAAACAATTTAGTAGGTTTTAATTCTCCTCTGAGATTATTTATGAGAAATTATATAGGAATTTTATGGCGTTTGTATATAAATTATATGGAGTTTGTATAAGACACATATGAAGATTGTGCATGAAATATATCAAGTTTTATATTGTGTGAAATTACATGTGTCATAAGAAATTCAATAGAACTTGACCATATGCAGGGCAGGGATTAAGAATCGTTGAAGGCTCTCACGGACTTGGGGCTCATGTATATATGATATCATGTTGGAAATATGGCCATAGAAGGTATTTCGTCAGCCACTCGTCAAAATTCAAGTTTATTTAAGTGATCACAAGTGATCTCATATGACTTGCTAAAGGAAAATGATTCACGACTCCGTCCTATCTGACTACATGCGAAGTACATAGCATCCTTAAGCCATCAACTGCTCTTTTACGACGTTGTCGTTCCTCTATATGAATATGTCCAAGTATATTATAGTCGTGTATATGTGTGGAAGTCCATACATCAACATACAGAGCATAAGACCAACTGTTGTGTATGATACACACTGTCATATGATGAATTCCTAATAGGAATGATATCTTTACTGTTCGGGATAGGCGTTCTATATGTCATTAGGAGAGTCAACTGCATTCCCTTTAGGACACTTATTATTGATTGACGGAATAAAAACATGACCTCAAATATTACAATAATAATAATAATAATGGTTATATGTGCTAATCTCAGCACAAATTACATGACAGATTAATTAAGAAGAAAGGATATCTCTCCATACTTATATACTTACCAGAGGTTGCAATATACTTGAAAAGAGTCATACATTTATTACTCAGGATCTCCGTAAAAGAGACGCAATATTCTACGGCTGCTGCAAGCAATATTAATTCCTTCTTCCTACGTTTTAAATGGAAGCATTGGAATTTAACCGAGCGGCCTGCATTCGTCATACTTTTCAGTATTTTAAATGTGGAAAACGATGCTTGCATGTGTCAGTATGTGTGTGGGGTATTTATGTTATGATGATGAGTAAGCGTCTTGGACTTTGTTGTATGAATGATGGATTTTTCTCAGAAGAAGAAGGTCTTCTTCACTTCACTTGACTCATTTGGAAGTAGCATACAGGAGATTTTGGTGCAATCAAGTGAAAGAAATATGTTTGGTTATTTTTTTTGTTGGAAGAGTGGGGATGCTGGGGGGGGGGGGTTGGTTTTTGGTTTATTAGCTCACAGTGAAGTATACTTTTATAGTAGTAGCTGTAACTATATGTATTGGAGCCTTATTTTTGGTGGATTTTGGATCAATGTCTCATCATCCTCCTTGCTCTATATGCACTGCTGCTCTTTAATCCTGTAAACACTGCCTTTTATAGGGATCAACTGTATATTTACAGCCATTTGCAGGGAATTTTTCTCTATTTTGTATGCGACCTTCGTCAGGGAGGAATTTGTCTCTGTGTATTCCTATATATGCAATTCTCTATGTAATTCCTTGTGTTTTTCTCTATTATGTAGTATTTCTGCACGCGTGTATTTTCGTGTATGGATTTTGTGGGGATGGATTTTGACAGTGTGTGGTATGTATGGGGAAGGATTTTTGGAGAGCTGCAGGATTTGCAGGAATGCATTCCTATAAAATGTGTGTGTATGTGTGAGTGTTTGTAACCTTCCTGATGTCAAAATGGTGATGCCTTTTATGCAGCAGGAGCGGAGTATGGAAAGTATAATGTATACTTGTACATATTTAGAGGAGATTGCCTCTTTGCTCTGATGTGATGACTCACCTATTACCTTATATTAAAAGAGGCTTGGGAAGAATGTAAACATAGGGGAACTCGCGACTCTTCGTCGAATTCGGTCATTAACATTCTTATCGGGGTTTAATGTTCTCTCTCCCTTCTTCTTGCTTTCAGTGTCAAACATGATCAGTCCTCCTGCTCTATGATCCACCACCACCAACTCTCATACCATCATCTCCGTTCGACCACCACCACCATTCACTTAATATTATTATTATTCACTACTAGTGGCCAGCATACATTATTCTTATTATTACTACTACTACTCTTACTACTACTATTTCTACTACCTCTCTACTCCTGCTACTAGGCTAGTATATAGGTATATACTATATACCATTCCTGCTTCCATAGCACCTTCTGCAGATTATGGAGGTCTGGCCATAAATGAAGCGACTAACCCGTTACCTTTTACAGTATTTATAAAAGTTCCCCTCACTTCCAATATAGTATTAATTTTATTAATACATATCCAGTTGAGTAAAAGTGGTGGCTCTTTCCAAAAAGGTTCCCTGTCTCTCTTTCTCTCTCTCTCTCGCTCGCTCGCTACATAACTGACCAATATATTTAGTTAATAATTCCTGTAAGTAAGTAAGTAAGTAGTCAAGTGAACGGGTAGCTGTGAAGGTAAAAATTTGTTGGTGGGTTGTTTTATTTTATCTTCTTTTATCGACACATGTGCTTGGAATAGGAGTGGCGTTTGGAATAATTTTGTGTAGGTATATGGACTTGAAGATTATTCGTGTGGGGCGAGATTATTAAGTGAGGATAATATTTCTTCGGGTCTCTTTATTATACTAAATTGAGTGTGTGTTAACAATACAAAGGTTGTAAATTTCAAGGTTTAATATTATATAATTTGTTATTTTATATTTTTTTTATTACATTTTAAATAAAGTAATTTAATTTCTTATATTTCTAAGGACTTTGATTGTAACTACTTTAAAAGGTCTTTGAATGTGTTTAAAATTGTAACTAATGTTGTGATTTTCTCTCTTTTCCAGTCATGCCGTCCAGAGAGCCCTTCGAAAGAGCCTATAATCTAGGTCAAGTCTTAGGCCAAGGTGGTTTCGGTACAGTCTACGCTGGAATTCGACTGAGAGACCGATTACCCGTAAGTTGTTGATTTAAAAGCAAAATATTTATAGTTTTTTTCTCCATAATTTACTTAATTTAGTTACCTAAGTCATAAGAAATTATTGAATATTGACTGTGGAATTTAAAAATTAAGTAGGGAATAACATATCTGTATGCCTTATGTAAATGGGGAGGATAATTCTGGTTTTACGAGCAAACATCCGTGTAATAATTGGTATTGATATTCAGGGAAGAGCAGGACGCATATTGACATGTCTCTGTGGGATTGTAAATGTGCATAAGTTTGTTGATTAGGAATTACCGAGTATTAATAATAATACTTTAATAGTAATTCCGTCCGTCCGGATAAGCTAATGAAGGAGGTAATTACGCTTTTCCAGGACTTACAACAACCAGGACAAATACTCATTTGTGTATCCAGATTTTTCACTTAAATCCTGGAAGTTCCCTCTATATCTAGACAGTTTACACTTTGCATATTATTTAAAATTCATTAACGTACACATTATATATGTGTACTACTTCTCTGTTGTACGCATATAGGAAATGTGCTTATTTGTTTGTTTCTGTGTGTGCTTGTGTATCTATCTGGATTTAGTAAGGACGCGTTGGTTACTACACTGAAAGCCTTGATAAAGTATATATAGGAAATTGTAATGAAGATTTTCCTCTCAAGTATGTATCCTGTGTTGTTAGCTACAACTACAACTACACAATGTATAAGTATAAAAATATCTTTATTTACTACACAATCGTATCCTGTTCTCTTAGGTAATACACATACACATTATACTATAATCTTGTCTTGATTGACTCCACGTCCCGACACCTCCATTGTTCTACGTTTTTGTTTTTTCCTCTTTTCTTCGTATTTTTGAAAGGGAAGGCCCCCCTCCATAGTTTAAAATCCAGTACTATATAGATACCTATCTAGTAATGCTATGTATATCTCCTACCCATTACAATATGCTTTGAATTTTCAAGAATGAAATTGACAAGGAACTTGACCACATGTTTCTAATAAGTAATTAGCTCCGGATCTACACTTGTTAGGAAGCGAGATATAGTTCCTGCATGTCTTCTGTCCACATAATGACATGCCAGCCAGGGACTTGTATAAGTAATGTGAAGGTTAATAGTATTTTGAGGCTTTCCCCGGCAGTTCGTTATAAGTATAGGTAATATCAAGAAACAACGGCAAGAGATCCTTTTATAGTATGTCTATATATGTACATATTCCCGAGAATAATTTAGTCTCCATTAACATTAATAACACAGATGTGTAATGTGGTTTCGTAGTTCTGTAGAGATACCTAATAATATTAGTTTAGTATATTCTACACGTGTTATCATTATTTAATATTTTTTGTTATTGCTATTATAATATTACTATGTATGTATATATCAACTATGTATTATTGAAATAAGTTTTTTAATGAAATTTACTCTAAAATTTCTTTTCTCTCTGCATATTTTCAGGTGGCCATTAAGCACGTTTCTAAAGTCAAAGTCACCGACTGGATTCAGGTCAGTTTGCCCCTTTTTTATGTCATTAAATTTTAAGTACACTATTACATACTTGAAAATTATATGGTAAGAGATGCTCTGCAGATTCTTAATTTTGATTCAGTGGTCAGAACCTGTGTGCCATGTGAATTTTTATATTGTGAGAGTGTAGGATTTTCAATATGAAAGTACATAATACCGTAAGGTTTTCAATATATGAGCAGTACATACTGAAAGGTTTTCAACATATGAAAAGTGTTTATAAAGTAGGAGTTTCAATATATATAAATGAAAAGTATGTACAAAGTACATAGGATTTTCAATACATGAAGGTGTCGTGGGGTTTACAAGCGTAAAGAGCACGACGTATGCACAGCAACAACAAGAAGAACGAATGTTATTAGCAGCCAGAGCAATGTGTTTTATCGTGTCGACAATATTAAATCTTATGGAGCAAGTCCTGTCGGCATGTGTACACACACCACTGCCATTTGCCTTACTTTTTAATTGGATCAAACCTATGGAGTGTGTGTTTGTATATAGTTTATCTATACTTATTGCACTTATATATTTTGAGCAAAAGTAATTGCAAACTTGAATTATTGCTCGAAGCTCTGTAGAAATACTTGGATCTTTCATCATCTTTTAAGTATTCTATACTCACAACAAGGCTCGAACTATTTTCTGTTATATACAGTGAATATGCTTATAAGTAAAAAGGAATATTATTATTAAGAATCATTTAAACCCTTGATTTTCTTAAATCTCTCTCTCTCTCTCATCACCCATGTCATCCTGTTTGAGGACCGCTCCTTGATTAAATTCCATGTCCAATTTCACTTTTAAATGGAGCCGTCGCCAAAAACTCGTTGTACTAGATATCCTCCTCGAACCTGTAATAATAATAATAGTACACACATGAGAGAGTACAGTACAGAAGGGTCTGTCTGTAATAATACACGGTGTGTTGTAAATTAAATACACTGCAAATAAAATAGTACGCCGTGTAAATATAAGTCAGGCGCTGACTGCTACTCCGAGATTGAGCAATACCGCTGTGGTGATTAGAGTATGCACATATCTACTTATATATAGCAAATGGAGGGATACATATAGCTATGTTTAAATTAATTATCCCAAATAGACAGATGAGCCCCACTAAAGCGGCAAATAATGATGAAATTAAGTTGGTTTAATCATCATAGTGTATATGTCTACACCGTATGGTTCTTCTCTATGACTTCGTCGCCTCAGCTCTGTTCTTTTAAACCTTCGAGGACTGACTGTTACCTTGATAATTACGTTTGTATTTTGTAAGGACCGCAATCTTTGAGTCCAAAGCCTCGAACTTGAGAGATGAGAGAGAAAGGCCCAAGGGGCAAAAAGTTTTATACTTATAAGTACTTTTGTAAACTTACTATATATTCTATTACACACAAAAGTTATAAAGTTGGAGATGTGGAAAAAACTTTTTTTTCTTAAGCCATATTTTCTTAGTATGTACATTCCACATAGAATCTCTCTCTCTGTCTCTATAGATTTCGTTGTCATATTACAGCCAAGACAAGAATTTTACGTGGTCGTAATGAAAAATTTACGAATTAATAATACTCATTACGCCATTGCTCCATGCGTGAAGCCGTACAATATGTTAACATTTATTTAACTTTTTTTTCTTCTTTTTTTTACTTATACCTATACGTCTTTTTTTAATGAAGGTATAAAAAAGGTGTAATAATTCAAGTGGCAAAGTGTATAAGGCAGGGATTTGTCAATAGTTTCATGTTATGTCGTCACCTGTAATAAGACAGCTAGCCTGTCTATCTCTGTCATTATGTGTGTATATGGGGGATTATGATGGTGACAGCAGCTTTTCTGCATCTGCTGTTTTTTATCTATTTTAAAACACTTTGTAATTACTTAAGTCCTATATTACAATTATTATTATTTCTACTACTTGAACATTAATAGTATATATAAGTATACTTATATAATTACTATATTTATATTGTATTTTATTATTGTAGTACACACTCCCTACTACTGTTGCTATTAAATCTTGTGAAGGTTTCGAACTTTGGAAGTACCACCGCCGTCGTTCCTTTATTGGTTATTGTCGTCACTTGAGTGATAAGTTTAGCGAGGAAAAGGGATGACGTAACTGTTTATACTGCGGGATAATGAGATTTACTTGGAATTGACGTCGACTGGGATTTTTTTAAAGGATGTTGTTGTTATATAGTTAATTGATTGCGTATAATTGTTGTGTGTAGCACTTATTGTTGTGTATGTATGTATATATACACAGGATTTACGTTGTGCGGATACGATGATACATGGTTTAAAGTTGTAAGTATCTATTAAATGAAGTATCTAGGTACATAATCGGGAGATACTACAGTGAGGTGAATGTAAAATCATGTGTACCTATGTATACTACCTGTCAATTTGCATTGTATTTATGTATATTATGACGTTAAAAGGTTGCTGCTGCTGCTGTTATTATTTTTTATTTGTATGCCACACACATACACACACACACACAGACACAAGTTATATGTACACTGGAGGAGATGCTTGTTAGGATAAAGAGTATTGTTGGGGGTGGTGGTGATGATAAGAGCGTAAACAAATGATTGTCTTCTTTGTTTTCCCTTATCTATATCTCCTCTCGTAACCATATTATGCATGTAGTATGTAACATGATGGTAATGAATTAAAACAGCCGTTAGTGTATGTAGTACACTGCCATTCATAGTAATTGTGTGTGTGTGTGTATCTTCACCAGTCTTCTTGACTGACATTGTAGTTCGTATAGAGGCGTATATGGGATCTATTTATTATTATTGTCCTCTCTCAGAGGTAGATACAGACATAACGATGACCAAGAAGGGATCGTTTTTAAGTGATACTCTTTTAAAGGAAAAGTGTTAACTTGAGTCGTTAGGGCTTGTTTAAGTCAGAGCAAGTATTTTTATGTATGCCGAGCGAGGGAGAGAGAGAGAGAAAGAGTATTTTATATAAAGCAACGATTTGTATTGAACCATTTGTACAGATAAGAAGCAATATAGAAAACATGCAATTTATGTGGGGAACAAGCAATTTGTGTAGAGAAGGAGGAAAGTTATATAGAGAAGCATCAATTTATATAGAGAGCAAGCTCTAAGAGCTTGTTAATGTGGATGTTGTATGCGTACAAGGAGATAATATCATGCCCGACATTGAAAATCCCATTTATCACCAGTTGCTCATCTCTCGTTTCTTGATAATCATTTAAATACTACCTTTGTCCTGACTTACAATACTTGTTAAATTTCAATAAGCTCTTTGAACCATTGTAACAACTCTCTTTTTTTTCCTTTTTATGTACACTTTCCGACGGCTGTTATTGTTACTGAGATTTCGGTAGATTGAAACGCTTTTATCCTAGATATGCGGAACGTTTCTGCAGTGTTTCAAGTAGGAGCTTTCAACTTTCATTCAGCGATGCTACAATCAACGTTTACGCGACTCTACTCTAAAAGCATGCGGAACGTTCATTTTTTGTATTATACATACAGTGTGTTTGTAGTGTGTGTACGTACAACAAGGAACGTATCGACGAAGTTGTACGTGCGGGGAACGTTTCCACAATGCTTAAGTGTGGGGAACGTTCCTACTACAATACTTAAGTATGGGTAACGTTTCTACAATGTTTAAGTATGGGGAACGTTCACATAATGTTTTAGTACGTGGAACGTTGTCATACTACTGCGTTGCAAAGATTGGAAACTCGATGACGTAGTTGTTATAATAGTAGTTGTAGCTGTAGGTACAGGTAACGTTCCCCATCGACGATGTTTGAAAAGGGCATCGCCGCTCTGTGACAATACAACTGTACATGTACTATAAACTATGTTTCAAATGCAGGAAACGTTTCTTTTCCCCATCGGCGATGTATAACAAGTGAGTTGAAAGTATGTGTGTGTGTGTTTTTTTTGTGTTTGTGTATATTCATTGATAAAGGTGGGTGTATAGTATTATTATATTATGAGTGAAAACGTTTCACCAAACTCTCTGCTGCACTTTTATTTTTGTGTATTTATTATAGTCTCTCTTTTTGAATGCTAAATACTTCGTTGGAAAGGCTGAAAAGTACTGAATATTTACATTATGTATATCTACTAATAATAAAAAACAGCTGTTGAGCATTTGGGTACTACGAAGCCAAGGCTTATATACAATATTATGTCAGTATATATTAGCATTATGGTAACATTAAAGTTTTTTTTGTTTTGGGATAAATAAAAATCCCATAAAATTCCTCGGAAATTCATGCGAAAAAAGGCTGATGAAGTTAATGGGAATTTTTTCCGACGAATTTGTAGTAACTTATTTGTTGTAGGTCAACTTGAATGTATATTGACAGTAGCGGTGTATGACATGGGAAGTAAATGTTGCACGTATGTTACACAACATTATAAAATCCTATCCTGCTGCTGATGTCAGTTGCTTGTTTGGGCATTAATGGTTATTTGTTTGAAATTTCCAACGAATATGCCGACATCAAAAGGGTAGAGGTATTCACACGTTGATCCGCGATATACCGCCCATGTTTATACTTGTCTTATACGCTTGTATATATTGTGACCCTGCAGTATGAAATTCTGTAAACAAGGAGGTTTTTTGGCCAACTGTTTATTTATTGTTGCATGTGTTTATACAAGTATATATGGGCTGAGCACATATAGCGGCGACTACTACATGGTTGTGTATTTAAACATTTCTAGTGAACTTTACGGGGAATTTACCTGACGTATTTGCGTATTACGTATTAACGCTAAGTACTCACGAGCCATTTAATAATCCATGAAATGTCCTTTTTATACGGACGTTTCTTGTGTTACACGACGGAGTTTTAGCGGCAGAAATACATAGTGGAAGCGCCTGCATAAATGTATTGAACACAAGCGATTCGGTGCTTCTCCTTCTTCTTCTGTTTCTACGTTGTCCTCCTATGTTTACATTCAAGCTTATGGCGATTTATATGTAGTAAACTCATCGATTATAGCAGAAGTTTATGTATGTGTATTTACGTCCATGCATTTCAAATAGGTATATGTATATACATGTTGCACACTGTAGAGGTTACTGCAAGCTATATTTTTAGGCTTGTGATTGATCGGGAAAGGTGAAGCTTTAGTGTATGTATATTTTTAGGTATAAATGCAAGATAAATGTGCTACAAATCTATATACATACTTCATATTTAGATATATACATACAACAGCTATAACAACTATACTTGATAAATATCCGGGTGTTTTTAGGTTATTGTTGTTGTAATTACTACAACACGTTAGTGCGCACTTCTGTGGCGTGGCACTGTTAGTGCCGTAAAGCCCCCCGAAGTGTAGAGCAAACACTGTCAAAAGGAAGATAATGTTCATAAAGTCCACAACTCCAGCAGGATGTAAGAGCGTCCAGTTGAAATTGGTATTTTGGTAAATAGGCGAAGCACACTGGCTGTAACTCTGTTGTGTGTATGAGACTAGTAAATTGTTATTGTATGTGTGATGTAATGAGGTACATATATGTATACTTGCTTACGTGCAGCAGGTAAATGTGGAGTACATTGTATGTAGTAATAAAAAATGTATTTTAGGTAACCATTATGTATTGTTTAGGTGAAGTCCACAAGGTTGTAAAAGTAGTTATGTATGACGCTGGTGTCTGTATGTGTATATGTGTCACACTTACTGGGCCAGTGACGTCCTTCCACAGCAACGTTCTTGTTTGGCACTGTCGTTGTTGTGGCTATTGAGTTAGCATAGGGTATGTGAAAGCACTTACTTTATATACTTTAGTCCTATATTATTTGTTGGTTCATCGCGACTGTCGATGACGACGATTATGCAAAAAGCTTGACAGGTTGGATGACGAGCAAGGTGAGGGACATGGAGTTGTGCCCACCTTGATGTTATAAGTATACATATATAGTGGAGGTACAGATATTTGGGTAGTATAGTAGGCTACTAGCTCTATTTGTATGGAGTAGGAATGTATCTGTGGATATTTGGAATGTATCTCTATGATATAGGAGTTGTTGTATCTTGAATTCGTATGATAGGACAAGTCTAATAAATGAGTACATGTATAAAGCACAGCTCTCAAGTCATTCATATTAGTTCTTCCCCGAAGCCTCTAATGTCTTGTCAATTATGGAGCACGTCCGCTTTCCTGCGTAGCCTATGTATATATTAGTGGATATGTGGGCTTGATGTGTTTTGATGACGTCGCTCTTCCCTTCCTGTCACTTCCCCTCAATGAGAACATGCTCCTGGAATGTGTTTTTCCAACGGCCAAGAATCCCGTATGCATATGAGTCTCTAATTTCCTAATCCTGAGGAGTCTGGGACACATGACTCTTCCTTAGGAAATAGGAAAGCATCTTCTTCTGAATACAGCTCATTGGATCATCTGTGTATGTATATAGTAGCTCCGTGGATCATGTGCGTGTAGCTCCGCATGGTTTTGAATGTCTTTTTTGGAAGATCGTGTGGCTGGTTGGAACAGTTAAAACATCAATACATTCATACTATGGGATGTAATACATGGAGCTGCGTGATTGTAGTAGTAGTCGTAGTAGTGGTGTTGGTGGTGGTATTAATAATAATAAGATGCAGGGTAGGAAAATACTACAACATGGTTGCTTAATGGTGACAAGGGTGGGTATATGTATACATAACTGGGATTTTGGAAGCTGGGATTTTGGATTTCATTTAAGAGACGACAGAGCATTAGAGCGGATTAGATATTTCCCTGAGCTGTTCCTTCTCCGGCAGGGATGTAGAACGAACGACAGGGAGATAAACCACTTCTTTATAGTTCCTATACAGATATGTTCACATATATGTATATTCCTATTTCTATGTTTCTGGTTGATCTCCTGTATTTCCTACATCTTCCTCTGTATTTCTTGAGCAATATTTCAACTTGTTCTCTCTGTCTCTCTCTCTCTCTCTATTTCTACATCTTCTTCCCCGTGTATATTTCGTCTTGATCTGTACGTCTCCTCTCTCGTGCCTCTCTGCAATGAGACTGACAAATGTGTGAGCTTTACGGCGTTGACTGGAACTGAGGAATCTGTCGATGGAATTTTTCCTGGATGGCAATGAATCACGAGTGTCATCAAGGCTTCAGTTCCAATCTATAATGCTTTTATTTTTGGGACCTCACTATCCTCATAACATGTAGGTATGGTATAATAAGGGAGTCTCTGCCACTCTAAACCCCCCATATAACACATTATGAATCTCTCTATATGACTTCATGAAGGCTTCTCTTGTACGATAGACAAGTCCTCTCATTCTTCTAGTAAGCTGTGGATGAAGCTTTGAAATTACATATATCTACAAGTGGAAAACTTGAAAACCGTTTGTGTGACACATAGAGATCCGGACATGAAAAAATAAAAATTCGTATATAATATGAAACATGAAACTCGATATACAGTAAAGAATCTCTGTAAGAGATTTTACGGGGCGGGAAAAAATATATATTTACATTTCTTTTGACGTTGCTCCTCTCGGACGTGTATGTAATATGTAATAATGTGTGCAGAAACAAATGTAGTAACTCCCAACGCCTTACTCAACTCGTTACTCAAACACACACACACACACACGCAGAGAATCTTGTTGTCAGTTACTTGTACTTAGTTACTATATACTTCTAAGTACTATATACTTATTTACTATACTTAAAAACTATACTTAGATAGATACTTAATGTATACGGATGCGGATGTTAAGGAGATGACGAGTGAGAGAGATATGAAGGATATAGTTTTTTTTCCACATCTGATATGATACATGACTGGGATGAAATGAGACGGAGAGCTTCTGGTTGTGTATCCTTGTGGATGGTGCTGTATATTATTAGGTATGTATATAGTATGGACACGTATTTAGACATAGCTGTGAAAATTGAATAAATACCTCTAGACAGGATTTCATAATATAAGCGCGTACATATTTACTTATATATATTCATTGTGTCTATTTGGATATTCGAGGTTCATCGGACAAAAGCACCACACCTTGCTGGTCCGGAGTCATGCATTTAATATTTGTATGACTTGTGTGAGTGTCATGTGGTTGTGTACACAATAAGTAGTAGTATGATTTAATATATGGGAGGTTTGTTTGTTTTGAACGGAGCTCTTCTCAGAACTGTCCAGGGCTAATCAATACAAAGCTGTGTACTGTTGTCTCTTTAGTAATAAATGCTTACGACGGTGTGGGAATTGTTTTCGTGGAATCGCTAATTAACATCGTAGGGCTATTACACAAGTTAATTTGCCCTCTCTCTCTCTCTCTCTCTCTCTCTCTCTCTGTAAGAAATGTAATTTGGTTTGGATTTTTTTGTATTATTGGTGTGTGTACAGAAGCTTACAGCTACAGTTTCGATGGTTTCTAAATGTTGAAATAATTGTGGATATTGTGGAGGTAACAGTTTGCGATTGTGAAGGTAAACACACACGTAATTCCGTCCGTACGTGCGGTAAAGTTTTAAATGCAGGTGCATATATTACATATACACTTGTTAGGAAATGAACGTCATATGAGAGACTGTTCGAACTTGTAGTAGAGTTACTATACTAGATCAGCTGGTGAAATCTGGAAATAATTTGGTTTACCTTTCTAACTACTCTGAAGGTCTATGGTCATGCAATTATTTGGACTGAATTTTAATGTGAATCTGTGGATGAAGTTAATGATGAAATATCACATGAAATATGCTCATGCTGCTAGTTAATGGCGATACTTAACTCCTATCTGTACCATTGCTAGTACATTTCGTATCTTTAACGTGGGTAGTTAATTCGAAACTTAAAATGGATATGTAATTCATTGAAAAGATGCGTGCTTAATCTTTATCGGGGTATCATAATATTTAAGGTTTGTTTATATAAATATGTGTTGATATTATTAAGTATCTAATGCATTGGTTTTAATGTGTTTGTTGTTGTTGTTATTATTTGCAGATGAGCGGTCACAAAGTTCCCCTGGAAGTATGTTTACTCCGAAAAGTGTCACATATTGACGGAGTAATAAAGTTGCTGGACTACTATGAGCGAAATGATAGTTTCATCATCATCATGGAGCGACCCGAACCTGTCAAGGATTTGTTTGACTATATCACAGAGAAAGGGATTCTGGACGAGGAAGTGGCTCGATGCTTCTTCCGTCAGATCATTGATACTCTCATCCTTTGCCATAAAGCGGGTGTCGTTCACCGAGACATTAAAGTAATGACGGAGCAGTGCTCCTCTCTCTCTATATATATTTTTTCTCTCTCTCTCTCCCTTTTTTTTTCTTCTTCTTCTTCTTATTCTTCTTGTCCCAACACAAACCTCCCTCCTTATTTATGAGTCTTTTATTTCTCATGTCCTTTATTCCATCTGATGATGGCATGAACAAGACCATGACATGGCTCCATTCACAGTCTCCTCACTTTAATGCATAGAGAGCCACATTTTATAAGGCACTTGTGAAGTATTACAGGATAGTGTTTTCCTCGTTTGATGATCTTATAAGAACAGCTATCCTTTTTATATCTAAAAAGGAGGTATACAGTAGGTTAAGTTTTTATGACCGTGTCTATAGTTAGATTGCATCCATCTTCACTCATTCATCCTTGGCTGGATTTTCTCGCTCTTTTTTTTATTTCTTCCTTCATCTCCTCTCTTCATCTTCCTTTTCGTCATCTTTCCCGTCGTCGTCGTCGTCCTGTGCGTCCTCCAATGTATAAAAGTAGTAGATATACTATATAACTTAATCGTATGGCCTGGACTCTTCTTTCTAGTAGATAGTTTATCCCATGTAGTTTGTCTTTTGTCATAATAAAATACTTGTTTTCGGGTATAGTGCAAGCTATGACATTCATATACATACTTATATATTTAGGAAATCAGGTTATATCCATGATCCTGTGTATCCCCGAAATCTCCTCTGATGCTCACTCAGCTCCTCTCACCAGTCTATTATATCTCGGAGCTAATCATAATGGAAGGGATTTTTTTTTTATTCCCGAGCAAACTCAGGGATTTTCCTAATACTATTTTGCTACTACTCTATACTCCGGCAATATCCTATACACTTACTCTTTTTATATAAAATAGTTTATTGTTGGGTTGTCACCTCCCTTGTCGTTCCAACATTGACTTTGGCACTTGGTCATCTCCTCTCTTGACCGATATCCCTCCACACGCGCTTTTCATATGTATTATGTACGTACGTATGTAATCACCCCGTCCTTATTATTATTACTTACACACACAGTAACTCCTTTTGGGGTTTTTTGATGTCTTCTGCTCCCCGTGTCTAGTCTGTCTGTCTCTCTCTCTCTTTTTCTTTTCTTCTCCTGTCTGTGTAGATTTGCTTTCTGTTTGCCTGTGCTATTTTCTTTTTCGACTCGACAGCATTATAGTTGTGTTAACTCCCTGTGCTTTGTAGTGATTGCTCCAATGGTCATGTTATTAGATTCAGGAGATCAGGTTGCACTCCGGAGGATCTCTTGATCCCGACTTTTATATTTTTTCTCTGACTTTTTGTCTGTGGGAGAACGTATGAATTTCATTTGAAAATCCTTGAATTCCATAGGAGGATAACGCATAATACTAAAAGGCATGGATTTCATTTGGAAGCAGATGAGTTGCGTATGAAAACGCATGAATCACATGTATGAAAACACATGGATTGCATTGGGAGCAGATGAATTGCATGCATGTATCTGTATATGAAAAACACAGGCGAATATGAAATAACATAATGAATTCCATGTAAGAAGACACATGAATCGCATATATGGAAATTCCTGTGAAATGATAGTGACCTAATGTGTTTCCTAATGATATGCTGTGAGCATAAATGAAGTATCTACTACTACTACTACTACTAGACTAGCTAGCTAGTTATAGTATAGTTGTGAAGTAATCCTAATGTGAAACTAATGTTAATCAGGGGTTCGTGTTAAGAGCAGAAATTATTGAAATAATGACGCTGACGATGAAGAGAGATTCGAGGAATGACTTTGGTATAATGTGGTGAATATTATGTATATGTATATCGATAATAGGGACAATGTATATATGTCCATATAAAAGTTATATAGAAGTTCCTTTGAGCAACCACAGACGACGAGCGTCATTGAAGGGTTTCATTTGTTCTTGTTGCTCGTCTGTGTCTCGTAATGACTGTATGTATAGATAGCTATGCATGGGTGTATTTTGTATTAGACGCACACTTGGTCCGATGGTTTTCCCCGAACGTCCTGAATTTCTTTCCTATAGATATCCATCCATCCCAGCCAGCAGCACAGTCCCTTATATTACATATATAAGTATATTTTGCCTCTTGCTTGTGCCAGGATGAGGAGGTGAATTTCCATGAAAAAACCACAGACTGTGGGTTAATATATTTCCTGAAGAAAAGTCCTCAAACTTTTCATTCATTAGAAAAAAGAGAAACTCCATTGCCATATTATGTATGTCGCTCATTTGGTTATTTATTTGCCTTCTGCTGCTCTTGGTCATATCCTTTCAGCCCTTGTGGTCCTATTTTAGTGCTTTTGACTTTTCTATTTCAATTCGTCGTTCTCTCTTTGCATAATCACAAATGGAAGGTCTGTGGGTGCAATACTGTGACTTTGTGTATGTGCAATCTACACACACGTGCATGTGGGTTTCCTTTTCCTGAAGGAGGAAAAACACTCCGGATTGCGGATTTTCAATAGAACTCCATTAGGGTTATTTCCCTTGAAATCCTCATTTCATTTCTCTCTAGTAGCTTGTCGTCGTCGTCGTTCCTCTCTCTCTCTCTCTCCTTTCCTCTCTGCTCTTATCACTTGTCAGTTCCGTTAATTAAAGACGATGGTGGGATTTAACCAATATTTCCTATGTATAACATCATTTAGCATTATCTTTTATACTTACTTGGAATATCATGTCACGGATATGGAGTTCCCTGGATTTATTTTCAGTATTTTTTTTTCACTATGTATTTCCCACTACTATATTTTTTTCAGAATTTTCTTTCAGTATTTTTGAACATGAAAAAACATTGGGAAAATAAAGTTTCCCCCCATTCAGAAACTTATATATATTGAAGATACTACTACTACAACTAATGCTACAAGGATTTATTGCTAAAGGAACTATATATTTATTGTTTTTTTTCTTCCTCTATTTTTCTCATTTAACTTTTTCCAACTATTTGTCTTACTACATTTTTTTCTGACTATAGGTATTTCTCACTAAATTTTGCCTGACTCTGCTATGTATTTTCTTAATAATTGTTTTCTCACTAAATTTTCCCTGTAAACTCAATTCTGGCAATGTAATAATAATATTGGAACTTTGGAACGCAGAAAACCCCTTTATTTTTATAGATATCTTTAGACACTTATGTACATTAGGTTTGTACATTGCGAAATTGATGACACATACTGGAAATGTGCTAGACAGTTTTTTTCTGGGTTGTTGTTCTCTCGCAATTTACAAGCTCGACTACTATATATGTATAATAATAAGTATATGGAGGTTAATGAAAATAGTAAATTGATTACTCATGATTTGGTATAATTGTTCTTCTCCTCAAAGGAAACTTACATATATATTCATCAGGGAGGGAAAATGATGGTGACGGTATAGAAATGCAAGGATTTTTATTTTTGTATGAATACACAGCTCGCTTCTCTGTTATTATTATTATTATTATGGTTATGGTGACAACAAGAGTTCTTGGGCTTGTTGTTGATGTTATTACATATGTAGTTAATATATAGTGGTGGTATACTTTACTAATATATAAATGACTAAGTTTTCCATAATACGACGTATTTACGTTGGGAAAACAAGACTCTCACCTTTGAGCCTTTTTTTTCTGGTTGAATGCTTTTATAATATTGACTGTTTATTTTATTTCATTTAGGTAATAATAATGCATAGTATTTCATATAGAAAACAAGCTTTTGGTGCTGCTGGTCTTGGCTTTTGTTGATAAACATTTGCCTTGGGCTTCACTCTTCTTCTTCTTGTACTTCTTCTACTACTTCTTGCGTCCCACTCTTCGTGTGTTTGTACGTACATTGATGGTTTTTTGTTTTGTTTTGGTTTGGTTTTGTTATTGTCTTGCTGGGGTGCAGTGCAGTGGCTTATGATTTCACCTTGTGGGAGATCCTGCTGCCATTTGGATTTTTCTTTTGTGGGATTTGACTATTGGAATTATATGGGATTACGATGTTGATGATATTTCAATATTGAATTATGTATTGTGGGATTGCAAACACGTAGAATTTTACAGGATTTTAAATTTAATATTTTGTCTGGAATTTTGGTTTATTTTTTGTGGGATTTTATTTTAAGAAATTCTGTAACTATATATGGGAATTTTCTAAATGAATTTCTCCTTATGAGAACATTATATTATTATTTGAATTTTCCATATGGGATTCCTATGTACTTACTACTAAATTTGAATTCTGTATTATGGGATTTTTATGTTGAGCGGCTCTCTACAGTAAATGGGAATTTACGTCCCTAACATGTACACGTACATACAAGGATTTGGCAAAAGAGATATGATGAGCCATAAGGGAAGTTTCCCTGTGGGAATTATTATAAAAATCCTGAATAATACAATATAATTCTCTCCTCTTCTCCATATAGTATGTGTTAGGGAATTCCTGATGAGGATGGATATTTATAATTACGGAAGCAATTCTGTAAAATGCAACTGCAGGATCATTAATGGGGAAACTATATTTTAGAGCTCGTTTTTTTCCTTTCTATATACTTACTATAGAATAGCAACTGAGTCAAGGATGTAATAATAATAATAGTAGAAGTAGTAGTATTAGTAGGGAAATGGAGATATCTAACACTTA
>JAQGAK010000501.1:0-71771 GCA_034696945.1 Lipothrix lubbocki | reverse complement strand
GGCTCGTAAATTCCTTTCTTCTCTTGGTCCACCTCCATTGGTTGGTTTTTACATGTTTCAAATCGAATTGTTGGGTCGAAACTTCAAAATTTTCAAATTTCTGATCAGAGAAATGCAAGAAAGAAATATTTTGGCGGGAAAATTGTGAGAGTTAGTTAGTACAGTGTACAGTAGTACAGTCAATGAAATTCTAACCTAGCTAACGGAAGACTTCGGATTCCGGAACGGTTGAAAAGGACAGAACTTGGCAAATCTTTGTGCGAAATATAATCATTATTCTCCAGGAGCAATAATAAGAGCTATTATATAGGAACGGATTCTTGATCTGGAAGAGAAAAGTTTTGGAAGTAAGGAAAAATGCTGAGCCGTATGGTCTTGCAGAGGTTGAGAGCCTCGAGCGGAGCTCTGGTGCCATCAACCATGAGTATTCTTCAGATGGAAGAGGTAAACCAAAACTGAAGTAGGATACATAAAATAAGTGGGAAATACTTAACACAAAGCATGGTGCCATATTATTTTTTAACTTCCATTTTTTTCCTTCTGCTTTCAGAGCCTGCACACCACCGGCGCCAGGCAAATGGTCACGGGCGAATGTTACCGAAAGGAGCCGGCAAAACTTCGGATGGAGAAGGGGAAAACCTACAAATGGTGTGCTTGTGGGTTGAGTAATGAGCAGGTAACCAGATTTTACTAAAGATTGTGTAACAAAAACAAATGTTTCATCTATATTTTCAATATATATAAATACTCAATTCCTAATAGTAATAGTAATACTCAATTCCTAATTAATTCCTTTAATGTCTAATGAATTCCGAAGTATTTACTAATTAATTGACTTGTTGACAAATCTTGTAAAAATCTTCTGAAATTTTCAGCCATTTTGTGACGGGAGTCACAAGAATTCCAAGAAAGGTTTGAAACCGCTACAATTTACTCCGGACGTGACCAAAGAATATGAACTATGTAACTGCAAGCAGACGAGCAAGCGACCTTTCTGCGATGGTCACAAATGTAAATGCTGATCAGGACTTTTTAATTTGAAGAAACTCCCGTTGAAGGCTCAAAATCTTAAGTCATGACATTAATTTGTAGGATAAGATGAACACTGATAGATAAGAATACACATATAGGTATTAACTATTTATGCACTTAAATTTAGATACACTCACACTTAGATAATATTATTAACAATTAAGATACCAATTTGTTCAACTTTATATATTATAGCATTCAAAGCATTTCGAGCTTCGCATTTCTGCTGGAACAATACTTGATTGATTCCACATAATAATGATAAATCACATAAACTTACGTAAATTAAGTCCGAATAAATTAAAAGCACTTAAGCCGTCGTTAATAAAAGCATAATAATAATTTAATAAACTACAATTCTCTGAGCTTTTAAATGTTTGTTAAATAGTTCAACGAATGCACTAAAAGCTTCAGAATAATTTCAAGGAATGACACTGACGAAGGTCTTTGGTATCCGAGAAGATCGCAGGAGTGGAAAGTCCTGTAATACAAAATTAAATTAAAATTCATTAAAAAATTCGTAAAAATGAACCCATTATAAATTAAAATTAGATTTTATAAAATTTACGGGTGGAATAAACTCCGGATAACTTCACGCTCATATGGCAAAATACAATGCAAGGGAAAGAAGAAAAAAGCCAAGGATAAAGTCGACGGTATTTCGTTGCAGAGTTCGACATTGGCGCCCTTTTCAAGTGTCATTTATTTTAACAATTAACATTATTAATGCTTTTTAAAGCTTGTGCAGTTTTGTCGGACACACGACACGGGCATCCTCAAAAGAAATGTTTGTTGGAATCAGTACAAAATAATTGCAACACGAAACGACGTATACGTTCACAATTCCCTACACATTACAAATAACCTTGTGTAAGCTTGTTAACCCAATTGTTTACATGAAATCTAATATGTTTGATTTGAGTTGAAGCCTGCCCGACTATTATTTTCAATAACCAATTGCAACTTGCAACAAAAGACTTGTGTAGGTTAAATGCTGTAAATCTACACTCATTACATCACTCTGTCCAATATTATATACAAAAGACAAATTTTCTGTATTCAAATTCTATAAAATTACTATAATTATTTTTATAGTACTAATCATTGATAAATACATGTTAAATTATTAACAACTGACATCATCACAAAATCACAAAAATATCGGTACAACCGAGAGGCTATTAAAGAATCATCTGGTCAAGTATCCCCACACACAAGTCACATCACTGAGGTCACAAATCATATATCAAAATTTTCAGTCAGGGGTCAAGTACTTTTAATAAATTTAGTTACTATTATGTATACATTGTTTAATTAAACTTGCAGACGTACTTCCATATACAAACAGAAACAGGTAAATAGTCAAAAATATTATCGGCTATGTGGTTGTATGTATTTGATATGTATTGTAGTGATATGTATTTGAGTAATTTAACGCTTTTAATAATATTTAAAATGATTTTTTATGTTAATAAATTGGATGATGTTTATTGTTAGATATAGTTACTAATAGTGTATAATTATCAACATTTTTTTTTCGTTTTGACAGTTCATTGACGATACTTTTCAACCCAAGAGGTCTTCTGCAGCTTACACAACAATGTGCTACATCATTAGCATCATGCATTACAAGGGTTCGACATGCCTATCAGCGTTGTTATTAGTTGAAAGTCCGAATTAATATGGATAAGTCGAGCCATTTTCCGAAGCCGTCGTAAACCTCTATGATGTCTGGTTCTAGTTACCGAGTCCCGAATAGCACTCCAGTAGGCAGGGCAGGAGGGTTGATGGAACTGCCTATCAAAAAACTCAGATGCCGCAATTCCAGTGAGTAATTTAGGTTGGATTTGGAATTATATAGATGTGATGAATGCATGTATATTCATCGTATTCTTGTCATCATAAAACAAATATTTGACGCGACAGAACGGCGACCGTATGTAAACTACAATAATAATAAGAGATGATACTCTAATAAGATTTGTTTCTCATTTTGTAGCAAAAGTAGTAGAAGAGCGCAATGACATCCTTCCTTGGCCTCCCCCAACGGAATCAGCACCTTTGCCTAACAATATCTCCATACCTAATTTTGCGGGGTTGGCTTGTCACAATACCTCCGTGTCTGCCATCGGCGACCATCAAATAATGAATAACATATCCGAAATTCATTATAATTACAAACTCTTTGGTGACCAAGTCCAAAATATTCCCACGGGTGCTTACCGACCCCCACTGAACATGGCAGCGTTGTTTCCAGAATTCCATCCCGTCCTGCCAGGACTTCTCCCTGGTCCCATTCCTCCCGCTCCAGTGCACAGACCATTGTCGTATTTACCACCGGTAGGTGTGTTCTGGGATATCGAAAATTGTCAGGTGAAAACACAAACATTAAAAAAATATTCAATCGTCAATCGTTGTGAATTTGTGAACGGAGTTTTTCGTATGCAATTAATTCAATTTCATGTATGTTAGCCCAAAGTTATCATAAAATCTCAATCTAATCTAATTATGTCACAAATGTACTGATGACACTTTCGTTTTGCAGGTTCCACGAGGAAAGTCGGCACTGATTACGGTACAAAAAATTCGTGCAAACTTTTTCAATCGCTTCCTTGAAGCTGACTTTGTTTGTGTCTGTGATATTCGGAAAGAGTCTCCGGTCGTTATTCAGGTAAGACAAAACTTCAAGCAGATAAAGCAAAATATAACACTTTATTTCAATAAATCGTAAGCATACAATGCTCTCTTGTATGGCTGGGGTAAAATAGTCAAAGATTTGATAGCATGTCATCATGAATATTGAACAGGAGCTGAATGATGCTCAAGTTAGTGTAGTTCACGTTGCTGGGAACTCAAAGAATGCTGCTGATGATAAACTTAGACAAGCTATGAGAAGATTTGCAGATGTTTACACTAGTGTCATGTCGAGTGATTCTCCGCCAGCAACCATAATCTTAATTTCGGGTGATATTAATTTCGCGACTGATCTCTCTGATCTAAGATACAGGTTTTCACTACTTTCCCAACTATTACTTTGTACTCGCTTTACAATTTATAGGCAACAACTTATATTGCTTCATGTCGTCATCGACAGCTTCATCAACCTCCAGTAGTTGCATTTGATTTATTTCAATCGCTTCCTGCTTTCAGTACATATAATATTCTTGTCATCTATATCATCTACTATGCATAACCTTTACGCTTTTATCATTTCATGAACACGAAATCCAGGGTTTTCAACGACAACTTGCTCCCTATGCGTTATTACAAGAACATCATTGGTTCGGGTATCCTTTGAGTTGCAAGATCATGCCCGTGATTTCGAAATATTAGCCTGGTTGGTTGGTAGTCTTAATTATGTAGCAATGAATTAGTTTTTAAAAACTTTTGAAGTAAGTTTTTAAGTCATTTTAACTTTCCTTGTAAAACTAATTGGCCGTCAAAATCTGGCTTTTACATCTGGGTTCATATGGTATACTTAAATTCTACATTTTGTGAGATTAGAGTTAGAGAATAATCAGCATCAGAATGAATATGAAGAATCCGAGTCTCAGATGCACTTTTTTTTTGCTTTCGTCAGTTGATTGACTGTTATTATTGTTGGGTCGTTGGGTGGGGGTGGATGCCGGATCATAGAGTTCATCCTATTGTCTATTGTCTATCCTATCTAGATATATTTGCAATTCGCACACGCACACAATGACATTTACACATCTAATACTTTATGTAGATATACATAATAAGAAGAAGAGAATCTAAAAATGAAACGCGTGCCGGGGCTTTATTTGCTTTTGCTTTATTTGGATGACACAGAAGAATAGAGCGGAACCAATGAATTCAAAGGCAGTCGACAGATTGTGTATCAGAATATCAGAAAGAAACCCAAAAAGCTGTTTGGTCTTGGTCAAATCAAAGAAGATGGAAAAAGATATTTTCAATCTCACACAATGTCTTCTTTTCTTTTCCTCTTCTTCTATTTATTCTTATGCTAAGATAGCTATTGTCGATTGAGTGAGCCGAGTGACGAGTGAGGTCATCAGAAGTCTTTCTTTGCAAAAGGCAAAATTGTCTTCTCTCCAGATTTACTTCTCGAATTCACTCAATTTACAATTTTAGCCTCTGACCGATTGACCTGACCTGACCTGAGTAATTTCATTGTTGAAGTTTGTCCAAACAGAGTCCAGGCTCCTGCCTTTTTCCTTTTATTTTTCATTTCCATTTTATATTTACTTTTATATACATACATATACAAGAAGAAACTCCTTGTAATTTGACCACCACAGCCAGCAGAAATAAGTTTTATTTTGTACTTTTACCTTTTGTTTTGTAAAGCATTGCGTTGCTTTAAAAGCAATATCATCTCTCGATTTCTCGATTCCATCCGGTGAATTTCTCCACTACTACATTTCTTTTTCCCTCTTGATTTTCATTTCATTTTCACTTGCCCTTAGTGTCCGTTTTCCCATTAAAGTAAGTCCATGCCATTGATACTGTTTAATTTACGTAATTATTTAATTCGGATTTCCAGAAAGTGCTGTAGTTAGTCGTTCTTTTAATTAAATTCCAAAATTATGTAGATACTTATTAGTAGTTGACTTTAAAATATCATTTTAGCTGCTTTTAATTTTGAAAAAAAAACCAACGATATGGATGATTGAAACGGCGCGAATTTCATGTATTTCGTAATTTATTGGTTGATGTTGCTTGTTGTGGTAATGTGGTGCATATTTGTAGTGAAATTAATAATTAAATATAAAATTACAATATTTAATTATTTAATTTGTAATTTTGGCAGTAGTCCAATATTTTGTCCGCTGAGTACAACAATATGCAATTTATTTTAATTGTAGATTAAACACAAATATTGTAATATACATAAGTACAATTAATGGGCTCGGAACTAAATAAATTATGATTCTGGATTTTTTTAGGAAAAGATTATACATTATTTTACTACATAACAAACACGCTCCGGAAGCGCTCCTCCTGTGTTCTCACGAACACTACGACTTCCATTCACTGCTGGGTGATCTGCCTTTTCGGTCTGTGATAAGAGAGGATTTCGACGACGAAAGAGGTAAAAATAAGGATGATTTCCATCAAAATAAATATTTTGTTATTAATAATGTCTGTGACGTCTGACGTAACTTATAAAATTATGTGTGAGTACCTCGTTTGCTTATTATGTAAGTGGGAAGATCTAGTATGATAGGGATATTTGATTGAAAAGCTCTTTTTGTTGTCTTGACTGGTTGACCATGACATTCCTTTTATCTTATTTCCTATACAGAACTTCCTCTTAAAGGAGGTCATTGCCCAATGGACGTGGTTGTCAGTGAATTGCCAGTGGTCAAAAATGTAAATAAAATCAAAACTCGACTCAAGAAGCTCAGTGACAACTGTGGGGGGAAGGTCATGAGTATACAAGGGCAGTTTGCAATCCTTCGGTTCCCGAATAAAGAAGCTGCACTAAGGTGAGATATACATTATTAGATTACATGTACGTAGTATCAAGCGTTTTGTCTCAAACTATCAATATATTTAATTTTGATGCGATATTGAATGCTCCTTTATGTATGATTGGTCCCTGGTTTTGTAAAGGGATGTTTTACATATATGTAATCATAATCATTATTGATTATCTCCTCAAACGGTTCATTTCGTGAATGCTGCGTATATTATTGAATATCATCATCAGGTGAATTGCCGTGAAGCAATCGAAAAGGCGTAAGATTGTATAGAGATTGAGGAATTTGGAAAATAATCCTGTGTGTAATATCACGGCACATTCAATATATTTTCTTAATTTTGTATAATTATATATATATATATTGTATGTTCGATGACATGAAACCGTGTATTTTGCATGTAAATAGCCAAGCTATAAGGACATGGGGTCAAAATATTGTAATAATCTTGAGTATTTTTGCACGCGCAATTCTAATATGCAGGCATTATATTACTCTGTCCTTCCTCCGTTCGACTTCTGCTATGCGGTCAAGAACTATAAAAGTCACTGTCAAAGAATTGATAAAATGCAAGGAATGCAAATTGCTAAAATTACTATCAGTGGAGGGTTGGAAGTCTTGGTCAATAAATACCACTTCAGGCTGATTCCAACATCAGTCTTGTTTTATGGTACGACCAGCGTCCTATCGTTAGTTGCGTATAGTTTTTAGGAACAGATTACCAAATAAGTTCTTTTACGCAAAGATAAAAGTTCTCGATTCATGTATTGAGTCTTATAGTTTTAAAGCGTTTTAAAACATAATTTTGATAGTAGCCAACTCTCTCTCGTAGTGGAGTTACATCATCTTGTGCGCGCACAGTGCTTATTTTAATTGTAGTGTGAGGATTAAAAAATTCGAAACAGTACTCTTTTAATTTTTGTTTTATCTGTTGTTCGTATAGTCTTGAAAGTAAGGAGTGTTCCCAATTTTTGCAAGTCAAAGTGTTGCGAAATTGTATACTTATTAATTGCATAAAATCTTGATAGTCGACGTTTAATTTACATGCTACGGCATTTGCATTTCTTTCTAATTTCTTATTTCCCCTTGACTTTTGCATTCCAGAGCCACCAAAAGGATGAACGGTGAAGATGTGTTTGGTTCTAAGATTCGGGTTCTGTACTCATCGCAAGTTGAAATTCCTCCTGTACAGCAGCATCATCAGCAGATGGTACCAATGGCACAACAGCCTATGATCGGTATTGCGGCTGGTGGTCCTGTGATGGCATCCGTGTCTCCACCGAACATGATGCAATACAATAATAGCAACAGTCAACTTAAGAAGAAACTGGGTTGGAAGCGATCTGCCACAGCAATAGAGCAAAGTTAGTGCTTGCTTCCTATATGATGTTATAGTTTATTATGTATTTAATGAATATGAAATTAAGGGTCTTTTATCCACGTAAACCAATTTAAAGCATGGATAATCAGGGTCTTTTGGTTTTTGCAATTTCAAAAAATATTAGGCTCTAACGTGGATTACTCGACTCTGAAGAAAGAAGTTGCTGCACTGCTTCAGGATGTACCGAATCATAGCCTACCTCTATTTAAATTCAGGGAAATGTTTGAACGTCGATATCGCCGTTCCGTATCTTCGTATGACCTTTACCGAATGCGGGATGTGGTGAATATTTCTGAAAGTTCATCGTACTCATCTTCTAGCTCGGGATCTACCTCTTCCACGTCCGGCAGAAATATCTCCCTCTGTAATGATTGGGTTCATAAGGTTATATAAACTACTGCATTGATTCTTTCAACAGCATTGATTTATTATTGATTGTTAAAAATTTTAGTTTACATTATTTCTTGACCCATTGCAGCAAGATGATCTCGTGTTGTTCTGTAAGCTTCATCCACCGAAACTGCAAGGAGTTGATAAAACTCGAACTGGTTGGGCGGAGAAAGAAATGACGCTTCCAATGCCGGTTGTGATGATTGATTTAAAGACTTTATCCACTCGTGTTCATTCAATGCTACATTCACATAACGGAATTCTGCCAATATTGAGGTATGGGGATTATACTTTTTTAAAAAATTATACTATTGTAGACTGGAGAGAAAGAAGTTTTAATTCACTGATACCATTACGGTATTTGCCTCAAGATACAGTACTATGTAACAAATAATTGGTATGTGATTGTGCATTTTTACAGCTTTTTGGACTGCTACGAATTTGCTTTCGGTCCAATAGATTTAGCCGACGAAGGTAATGGCGTTCCGCTGGAGCATCTAATTACTTGTGTTCAAGGAGTTGAGATTGGAACTGCCGAAAATGGAATGAAGCGTGTTCAATGGAGCGAGAAGAAAGATCTTGAAATTAACAATTTAGGTAAAATCATGGTCTACATTTTCCGGGTGGCATTAACATTAGATCATTCTAATTCAACGGTGTACTTATCTTTAGGAATCGCACAGTCTCAAGTCCTACAGATGACCACGCTGTCACGAGAGTTAAGTGATTTATTGAAAACCTTTCCTCGCTGCTGTCTTCCTTTTGTTAAGCTCATTCCTGCATACCATCATCACTTCGGTCGGCAGTGTCGAGTGTCGGATTATGGTCATACGACTCTTTCCTCCTTGCTGAAAACGCTTCCAGGAACCATCCAAGACATGGGAGATAATCAGAACCGAGTTCTTACTTTAGCCCATAAAACACAAGTGAGTGTTGTTAGATTTAGATGTATCAATATGTTTCGACATTTAGACATGATGATGAGAAACTTTGGATTTTATGATTGATAGATGAAGAGATTTGCCGCCGATGTCATTCGTGTATTGAAGGCTCAAGGAGGTCCTAAGAAGCAAATCAAAGTTGATGACTTCCCTTTAGCATTCTCTCAAGTTTTCCCAACTCGAACTTTTTGTCCCGAAGACTATGGACTATGCTATTTTAGTGATTTGATTCAGGAGCAGATAGAAAATTCTGCTTTAATCGCCTTGCTTAAGGATGAAGAAGGTAATAGCGTTTTGGCTATTCCTAAGCGGGAACAAACTTCGCAAGAAATCCACAGAACGAGAATTTTTGCAACTGAGGTTAGCTTTTTGTGGATATTTTGTCTTTATGTAGTGAAAAAATTTCAAAATAATTTATTTGTTCATCTGAAACAGGTGTTTGATCTATTGCGTCATTCAATTCGGTGTGAAATGCCATTTTCAAAATTCATCCCAGCGTACCACCATCACTTTGGTCGTCAATGTAGGGTTGCAGATTACGGGTTTTCAAAATTGGCCGAGTTATTTGAGGCTATTACAGATACCGTTATTGCGGTAAATCCTAACACTGGGATCTCAAGTCCTGATTGCAGCATGGATGACAAGATTCTGCGTCTGACTCCAAGGGAACAATTTAAGGTAGATTTTCTTGACAAAGTTTAAGCTTGAAGTATTGAGATGCCAACTTCAATGGTTTTTTTATTTCGTCAGGTGGTAGGGGAGCAGATATGGAGCTTGGTGGAGAAACGACACAAGGCTGGGTTAGTGACCGTGTTGGACGACTTGGACGAACTGTTTTTAAATGAGTATGGATTTCTGCTCCGTCCAGACCTGTGCGAAGCAGACAGCATCCGCGATTTGGTGGAGAAAAAATTGAGTCAGTTCATTAAGGTACGCTGTGTTCGGGTAATTACTACATGTGCCTATTTTAACTCATTACTGAAGTTGCTAATCTCGTCTGCAACGTGTTTGCTAGGTGGAACAAGGCGACCAACTCGTTCTCGTAGACCGAGCGCAAATTGAGCAGTTGGTTCAAGATGCCAAGAGTATTTTGGAGAACCAGCCTGATTGCACAATGGAGTTGGACATATTCATTCAAGCTTTCAAAACACGCTTCCAGAAGGATATTGACTTAACTGTGATTGAGCGGGATTTGTCTCACATTATGTTGCTAACTCAGGATGAAAATGAAAAATACATAATTTCATTGGCACCTCTACGTGTATTCGCCAGGGAAATTGTTGAGCTATTGGATGAGATTGGAGGGCACATATTAGTTGCTAATTTTGAGACAGCGTATCTTCACAAGTAATTTGATGTATTCATTTTTACAAAGTTTCATTTAAAAAAATGTAAGGACAGTTTCTGATCGAAGGCTTACTATTCTTAGATTTGGTCGTCCTGTGAGACCAGCGCAAATGGGATTTCCGTCTCTTGCCGCACTTCTGCAATCTATTCCGGATGTAATAACCATCCGTGGAACCAATCGAACTAAGCGAACAATTTGCTTGAATAGTAGTTCCTCCGCTGTGACAGAAAGAAGACATATATCGAAGTCTAGGTCTCAAAGTCACATGCCGTCTTCAGCTCTTAACAGTAACAATGGCTATCATCATGGAAACTCATCCGCTGGACATTTGAGTAACAGAGCTAATAATGGTGTTTGTTCTGTGGTCAATGACCAAACACGTTGGTCACCAAAGTGGCGAAATACTCAAGTGGCAACTCCAGTCATGCAACAGTTGTACTCTCCAACACCTCAATCCCCGATGTACCAGCAAAGACCAAACGCAGAAGCAAGCGTGTTCTCCTTTGACCGTCCGCCTCAGTTAAGCCCTCCAATGTATGACATGTGGATGCAGGATGCAGCAGCTACTCCGGCATCGCCTCCAGTCTCACCTCCTATGGTTTGGACTTACCATCCCGTTGTGTATCCAGCTCCAACTGCCTCACCTGCAACGCAGTCATCCAATGTCATGGTAAATTAGAATCCAAACTATTGTTGTCGTACCAACTCAGATCGATGGATTTTCGTAAAATTTCATTTTTTGTTTCTTGACTATTTTTCAGCTTCCACCTCACATCTCTTTCGGTTCCGGTCCTTGGAGTCCACCGCCTGGTCAAATGATGATGTATGAACAGCGTATGCCGACAAATTCTATGCAGACATCGTTTTTAAGTGGGAACAACCCAGCGGGTAATTTTTCTCGGTCGTTAAAGGTCTTAATTTCTTGCATTACATGATATGTATGAAAATATTAATTCCGTTTTTCCTATTGCCAACAAAACAGGTCAGGCTCGCCTCACGAACTCATTCCAACGATTGAAGTTGCAGTCTGATGAATAATGCAATGACTGAACGAACTTATATTTTCTAACTACATGTTAAGGCCGAGAGCAGCTAAGTTAATACTACAGGTTGTTAAGGATGGGTTGTATTCAACAGAACTTCTTATTTCTTCCGGTAATTCTTTTAAGTGTGGAAGACTATGGATTTCTAGTTTTGTTTAGTATGTTAGAAGGGCCGTTGTGCTTGTTTGATTTCTATATTTCTTTAAAGTCGTCGTAAGTACCGATATTGTATAGCGCTTTTTCTCTTGATGTTTTCTTAATATTGTGTATGTAAGTACTTATACCTATACGTTGGATACGAGAGTTGTGCGTGTGACTCACAATAAGAGGTGTTGACGGTTACAAAGGATTGGATGAAAAGTCCCTATACATGAACTGCTTTTGATTGTATGGTATATTATAGTATGGATGTTTTCAAAACACATCAATCTGTAGGTAAATTATACTACATCACATTACCTAGTTTAGAGAGTAGTCTATAATCGTAACAGATTGTATAATTTTCTACCGCTTTGCCAAATAAAGTGAAATACTGTTACTCACGCGTAAATATTTTTTTTAATTACTTATTATATTTATCACCGAATTCTTCGTGTATAATATTTATCTTCCAAATACCGTATTTTCATATGTTCTAATAACAATCCATCTCGTTTTCTTAAACGCCATCAAAATCCATTCTAATATTAATGTTCTCATGCGACTAGATATTTTTTTTATTATATTATTATAATCGTTTGGGCGGAACAAAAAATCCTATTTTGTGCACACATACTGTAAGTAGTTGAAGTAGTTGTAGGTTGTAGTAGCCCGAAAAGATTTTATGACTAACAATAAACAAGACAAAGACCGTTCTGAAAAATGCTTTTATAAATGAAACGAAGTTCAATGATATTGCAATAGCTGCCGCTCTGATGAAGATTCTTGTTGGCAAAGTGGCAAACCTCATCTACTGGTTGCGTTGGTCTAATTTATGGGGCAATGTGAACTTGGAGCAGGAAGTGATGCAAACGGTACTTTTTAATAAAATGAAAAATCGTAGCAATACAAGTACTAATGTACTACTATGTAACTTCCTAATGCAGAGTACCTATATATAATTTTTAATACAACTAAGCTGTCATTAAATTATTTATTAAAATAACGACGTTTCATTTTCGAACTACCCCAAACACACATTTCTAATTTTTTCACGTTGTGTACTCAATTCTCATAGTCAAAACATACTCAAAACATACATAAGTACATAGTCAATGCGTAAACAATGCAAATTAATAATGCAGCAATAATGATTCCGTGGTTGGAAAATTAAATTTATTGTTAATTATTTAACTAAGGTATATACGAAATATTAAGGTTGGAGCCTTCTTTGGAGGAAAAGTAAGTCAAACTTGTCTTGTATAGGAACTAATTTTTTTTACAATAGTTAGTCATTGTTCGACAGAAGTAAAATTCACATTTTAAGTAAACGTTTTTACTATATCTGTATAAGTACATGAATCAAAACAAAGGCTGGGAGAAGATAAATGCAGCGTTTGTTGTTAGACGTACTATCTTGTCATCATGTCACTATAAAATATGTAATGCCACTCACTTTATGAAATATAAATCAAGCTGAACAACGGACCCAGAATTCGCCCACACACTTGTTGTGTCCCAAACATGAAACATTCTTTTAGCTCATCGAAACTATTTCCCACATAAATACAGCATTAAAATAACGTCCACCATAAACTCTAAACTCCCTTTGCTGTATACATGTTACATTGTTTGCAACCAATCATTAATTCGACATACAGGTAGTTATTGTCGATTATTACTGAATGGAGTTGACATGCCATTGTGGCTGAGCCGGATTACGAAAGCATGAAAATTGAGATAACATCGGAGTCGCCCTACCCTTCGAAAATGGAAACTATACACACTGTTTAGACAATCCTCTATTCTGCTGATCCAGTAGAAGCAGACAAAACCTATTTAGGACTGTAATAACGTAAAGGATCTTTTCATTTCAGATGTCAGATACATAATATTAATTATTTCAAATAATTTTAGAATGATTTTTTCAATTTTGTATTTAATTTGACAATAATAATTATTATTCTTGTAATGATTTTTTATATTTTTTATTTAATTTGACAATAATTTTTAGAATATTTTTTATATTATGTTTGGTTTAATTTGACAATAATTTTTAGAATACTTTCATTTTATTTGACATTTCGTAATTTTACAATTAAAAATATGCAAAGTATTTTCAACAAATCTTATAAAGTCCGGAGGAATTCGAGGAAAGTAGAAAAACTAAGAAATACAAACACCAATATTAATATACTTTAATAAATTTTTTATAACAAGCTCCAGGCGTGTGGCAAACACGTTCCGGATGCTATTTATTACACGGATTCTCGTAACAAATTTAAAAATTTATAATGTTAAAAACAATAGTTACTATTTCAATGACCAAACTTGCTGTGAAAGAAATTCTTCCGCTTAACTTTGTATTTAATAATATTCATAAAGATGTAAAAGTCCTTAACTTTAAAATTTTACGTGTTTAGTTATATATAAATATACTAAAAAAATAGTTTTTTTATAATAACAGAGAATATTCAGCAGCCTTCTATATCGCCTGTCATTGCATTTATGCATTTATCATTTATAGGATTGTGAGGGCGATGGTGAGAGGAAAGTATAGAAAAGCAAAAGGTACTAAACTAACTATAAGTATAGTGTAATAAACCAAATACCCATGAAAATCGTTCACTCCCTGCATTTCCCACTTTCCATGGTGGAACATCTGACCCTAAACAAAGAGACAATTAAAGTGTGACAGGAACTTTGGTGCAGCAGATGCGCTGCATGTCTATTAAGTTTAAAAGTCTATATGTACATCTGTGTTTAATAACAGTTGTATACTGTAATGAAATATCTCCGACGTGGTCAAGGTGTGCACATGTTCCTCTTCCCAACACGGGTACCCTCAACTCTTTTTTTTACAATCTACATCTACACACCTACACCACGTTATATAGATATCTACATAAGTATGTTTGTATAAACCACCATTAATGTTCACCCATTTTTTCACTGCATTCCAGATCAAGCCTCAACGGTCTGTTCCAGTCCGGTGACTTCGCTCTCATCCATATGCTTCCTATACTGATATACATATACTTGATAATACTCATACATACTAATTAATATATTTGTAGTATATAGTTATGCTATATAGCTAACTATATGCTATATAGTCATAGTACATATACTAACTACTGTGCATTAAAGACCTGCTCAACCCTTTAATTTCCTCATTCACATAATTCCAGTGGTGTCATGTGTGCCAAGCGCCCAACACTGTATTGTTTTACCATCCACCGTCGGTTTTTTTACACATAATTCTAATATAGAATTCCAACTGTAAAAAAAAATACAGTTCCTGTCAGTTCTCAAGATTATATTGTCATAGGTTGTGCTTCATTTCTATACTTCTATCTGTACTCTACTATATTTCTTCTATAGTATCTACAATTTAATAAATAATAACTGTATGTATTGGGATTTAATTAAGAACAATTTGTTACATTTTTCGTATTACAGATTATTATTTTAATAGTTACATACTGCATTTAATTTTTTTAAATATGATTTTATTTAAAAAAAATAAATTACTATTTTAATGCTTACATATTGCATATAATTTGTTTAATTATTATTTTAATAATTACACATTTGGCGTTAATTCCTCTATTTTTTTTTAATTTTACAACATTTTATTAATATCCAGGAGCTTGTAAATACTTGGAAGAATCCAAGGGAAATGATATAATAAAATACATATAATAATTAAGTAATCAAAATTAATTACTCTATATTTTGCTTTCTCTTTAAGTTCCCTGCTATTTAAAATAATAAAAGTATAAAAAAAAATTATAGCTTTTACATTATATTGATAGATTGTCCTCACAATCCCAATGCACATACATTTATGATTTTGGGTGCACGAGTGTATAAAATTTGAAGTTGTAAAAAGCATTTATTTGTCACTGAGGCTCGAAAACAAATGCATGCAATGCACCAGTGCATTTAATATAGTAGGTAAGTATTAAACGGAGGAGAGGGAAGAGCACTTGACGCACTTGACGGGGCCAAAGCCAAAAAATAAAAACGAAGCGAATAGTTGACTATTCAGATTCAGAGCTTCAGCGTATATAGGGATTTTTAGGGATGCACTACAGCAGCGTTGGTGGAAAGGGAAGCAGTTGTGGAGCGACCGTTGCGACGAGAACATCGGATGCTGCAGTTGTGCCTCACGATTTAAAAACCATTCCGCTGCATTTTAAAGGGCTGTTTAACATTTCCGTGGAAAAATTTATTTGCTATTTTTTATCAACTATACATACAAAACAGTATTACATGTAACGTCATTACATATCCTTTCAGTTAAAAGTTAAACTTCATTATTTTCCCCTTGCTAAATTACACAACCTACTTTTGTTCATTTTGTCTTCACCTGTCAACAGTTTTAATTGACAGTTCGTTTGACAGGTGATTTTGGATTGTTGCTTATAGACGTGGGTGACTCTACACAACGAATTGACATTCATTTGAGAATTCCCTGAATATTTATGGCTCTCAGTTCTCAGAATTGCGAAGACGATTTTGGTATTTTTCAAGATTGTTGAGCAATTTTCAAAGACAGTTTAATTGTGATTTCCCAATGCATTTAAATTGCGATTAACCAATAATTGACAGTGGAGCATTAATTTTCAAAGACAGTTGAACAGTTTTGTTAAATCTTCTGAATAAAGTTGCGTTAAATCGTCCAAGACAGTTGTATTTAAATCTTGAAGACAGTTGCATTAAAAACTTCGCAAACAGTTGCATTAAATCTTGAAGACAAATATTGCAATTTTTAAAGACAGTTGAATTGGGATTGTCAAGAAGCTTAAATGATTTTCTACAAATAAATAAAAAAAACAAAAAGCGGCCTTTGTTTTGAATTTTAAACCTGACATGCTTTTCAAATGCTCTATATAACCTAACTAGACAATAAAATAATAGAAAATAGACTTGATTCAAAGCGTTTGTTGGTGAAGAAACTTTGATAGACAGGTAACGAAGAAAATACATAATCGTACAAAATTTACTGCAACTCGATTATTAGAGTGCTCAGCAGTGCTGCAGAATAGTTGGAAAACATAATAGAGTGCGAGGTCTACACACAGGGGAACAACGAGAATATAAAACTTGTTCGAAAATACATCCCGGAGGTAAGAAACACGTTCGTTTTTCCTCAGCCTTATCCGCTTTATCTTTCCTACTTCCGTTTCTGTTACGTAATGACCCGAGACTCTATTTTATGTACAGTTCACTTTCGTAGTTTACAACAATCTAGGATGATACAATAGTAATTACATATTATGTGTGTGTGTGTGTGATGTGGAGTTTTTAATGTTTTTACTTCTACTATATACTATAAAGTATAAAAGGATACTTCCAACCAACCCGGTGTGGTGATCGTATGGTCGTATATTTGAAATTTATTTATTAAATTTTATTTCACATGGTTCTAAATAAGCCAGAATGATTAATTAAGATTCTGCCAAGGTTCTTGGATAGTTTGATCAAAAACGTATAAATATGATGGGATCATCGTTATATGGTTGCGGGAGTAAATTCTTTAAAAAATACATTATATTATATTTAAAACAATAAGTATATTACATTAAGAAATTAGTACATTGGATTAAATGTAAGTATATTATACTTATATAAACTACATTTTGAGAACATTGTTTTGTGGGAATGTTTTGAACTAACACGTAAAAATTAACGATTTAATTCCACAGTGCAAAATATTGTTTATCAATACCATATATGTGCTTGCAATTTTCCCAACTGCAAATGTCTTCCTTAATTTCACATTTTTGTTGCTGCTCCCTTTGCTTCCCATGAGAGAGTAAGAGTTTCCTTACTTTTGATTTATTCATAATTACAATACCATGTAGTTGTATAGTTGGTAAGGCTGGACGTATAGAAGGAATGTACAGTTTTTGACTTGGTTAATACCATTAGCTTCGGAAATTAAGGTTATGTGTGCTATTATCTTCACATGTACGGCTATCTCTGAACTACACGGCTACATATATGGCTTGCTTATACACATACAAAAGTACATGTAAAAGTACATGCACAAGTACACTTTTGTAATTGGTTTGATATAAAACATAAATTATATTACTCATATCCCACTAAATTAAACTCGTATAGAGGGTTTGTAATTACACCTGGCTAAGTAGAGAGATTGAAGGATGACTATATCATATAGGTTATATATAAGTATCTATGTACATATATGCTATATGTACCCCGCTACTATTGTTTTTGTTGTTGCTATTGTGATGTTATGAATATGTTAATGTTATGTAATGTAGTAGCTGTGAAGCTTATCTACTGCTTAATCAAGACAGACAAGACTCATTTTGTTGTGGTGATGAGAGAACGGTTCTAACATATCATGAAAATCAGTTCCGATCTCAATTAAACCGTTTGTGCAATTCCCGCCTGCTCCCATAATTGGCAATTAACTCGTTAATTCCTCCTCATTTTACGAATACACATTGCTCTCATGTTTTACCGATTTTCCTATCCTTTTATTGCAGGTAATTTTATTACATATAATAATATTTAATATCTGGGCTTATAGCTTTATTGTCCGAGATTTTATTAAGAATCGACACTCAAAACTAATGATTTTCTACTGATTTAATAATAGTGATTTAGCTAATTGTGAGATTTAAAGTAAGTCATTTTACTGATGGTGAGACTATAGAAGTCAATGAATTTACTTGAGATTGTCAGGGATAGTTCTGAAACTTCAAATTATTGTACAGAGCGATGTAATGTTAGTAATTATTTCACCCAGACACTATAGTAATTTAATTATAGCGGAATTATTTCAGCAATTCTAAAAAGCGCAGTGACAAGAACTTTGAAAACTTCGTATCTCGGTTCATCAGTCTTCAATCATCTGACGAGGAAGTCACTTCCATTTCTATTCCACCTTCAAAACATGTCCAGGATAAGCTTTTTGAATTCCCGCAGTTCGCACTCACATAAAAATTAAATTGGTCATATAGTGCTACATCCGATAGGAGTACATCAATAATGCTATTTATCAGATGAAATATTATGAATGACTCCTCTTGTAATTCCGGAGGATGCAAACAGTAATGTTGCTAATTCGGGGGAAATAATTAAATGAATTCCTAGCCGCATCCTTGATTGAAGTGTGGAAAGTAACATGTCAATTCTGATTGCTGCTTTTGCATAGGTGACTTATATATGAGATGTTGATAGTGAAAAGGATGAGTAATATAGTAGATAGATACTTTTATATCTATCTGAAATACTTACCTATAGTTGAATTGAATGATATTACTAGTGATGTGAAAAACCCAGCAAGCACGTTTCTTATCACAGCACTTGTTTTATTAAGGAAGTGCGAATAGAACTCAGTGTTAATTACTTATATACCTGTATATAAGTCACCAGGAATATTGTGCTGAAAGAACGCACTTATAGCATTTAGCATTAATCTTTGAACACTCTACATTTGTGTATCCCTATATATGCATTTTATATATAGACATTATATATATGTTATTGAACATGTCAAATGTATTTTAAACACGTTATTCACTTCCACGGGCTCCTCCTGATTCTAATTATTATTCCGTTTTATTGAGATTGCTTTTTAGAAAATACCAGAAGGCAGCAGTCCGATGGTGGTGAGATCATCGGACTTTTACGAATGTGACCAGTGAAGAGCGAAGGGAGTTGCAAAAAATATTCCCAGTTTTTGACAGATAGCTCCAAGTAATACCTTGTGAATAGGTGGACCATCCTAGAAGTTAAAATATATGCCCGAGCTAATTAGCAGTGGGATTAATTGATTTCGATGAGGTTGAAGCTTCTATATAGTATAATTGATATAATTAACTCTTCTTCTTCTTCTCCTTACTTGTTACTTATGCTTCCTGGAGGCACATGCAAGTATATAAGCTACATTTTAGTCCCGTTCCCATATGCACGCACCATTGTTTGTAAGTTAGGAGTTTATGGACGCATCATTGTTTGTAAGTTAGCAGTTTATGAACGCACTATTGTTTGGGAGTTAACAGTTTATGAACGCACCTGAAGGTTTTGTAGTACAAAAGTTAGCAGATTAAAGTTTTACCTCCTTCTAATGTTATAATATATGTACCTTCGCTGTATTATCTGATTCTGATGAAACGACAAGAACATTGCAGAATATGTATACAGAGATTAGGATTACAGTTATTGTGTGCAGGCTAATTATTATTCCTCATCCGCTCCCTTGATTTTCCAACAGTAGTGTCGTGACTCCTTAATATTCCATAAAAGTTGGATTTTCAATAGTTATCTATCCTGAATAGCGGATTGTATGGAAATTATTTTTGTCGTTTCCAACTTCTGACTGGGTGGGCTGGGAGTTTGCGATGCGGGGTGTATCTGTAACTATAAATGTATACCTATACCTATACTATGGAGTATAGTCTAGAACTGTAATATCAAATTAAATCTGGTCCACGATAAATATTTCAAGACTCTGATTTGCACACCTACTCTAGTGTAAATATTCGTGGGTCCAAGAATTATTATAGATGGACGAAGATTGATGTATTTTTTTCCTTCTTTCAAACTCCTCTCTGCCTGTGAGGGTACATTCGTTTGAGGAGATGCAAGATTGAAGGAGCAGCAGAGAGAATAAGTTTGTATGTATTAATACAGGGAAGAAAAGAGAGAGAGAGAGAGAGAGAGAGAGAGAGAGATAAGTCAGGACGGACGGATGAAGAGTTTTGACGTTTGATAGGATTTACGCTTGAGGCACACGGGTTGAGGAATTTATACTCATTTGTATCTTCGATAAGTTCTTCCCCTACTTTGGTTTCTTGTCGACCGTCCCACACTTTTAATATACTTACAAATAGTATGTAATAACTAAATAGTACAAGTATTATTAGTATGCATTTAACTTCATATGTATGCTATTTTAGCTTTTCAAGGAACAAACTGACAGAATCACAGTTTACTTTGCTTATGTAGAAGGTAATTACTGACTAATAATCTGTGGGTATTTAAACTTGCCATATCTCCATTTCGGGCTTCTATACACTCAAGCTAATTTCCTTTTCAGGCTAAAGTGTTTCCCTAATCATTGGAATTAATAGCAGGTGAAATGCAGTTGAGTGTCTACTCTCCACGCTGAAGTATAGAATAAGTAAACTTTTGTAATTAAGAACTAAAAGCTTGTAATCTTCAGGAGGATTGACGAGTCGACGTTCCCTACAGAGTTCAACTCGTAATTGAGGTTTAAAGAATAATTTTGTTTTATTAGCATTGTAATAATTTTCACGTATGGATTTGTACTATTCTCGTATGTAATTTGTATGTATTTGTAATGTTTTATTATAGATTTGTAATATTTCTCACAGTATTACAATGCTTTCATGTGTATAGAATCTTGTATTAAATATTCACTAGAGCATCGTAGAATTTGTACACATACACATTAATTAGCATAGGAGACGTGTTAAAGAATAAATATATTTTCGACGCTGATTAACTTAAATGATCATTATCATGTTATTCGCATGAGAAGTGGAATTTTTCAGGTTAGAAACGATTGTTTTGATATGAAACGACAAGAAAAGTTACTAAAAGTAAAGTAAATAAAAAGTGGATGGGATGGAGTGCGATGACGCTAGGAGATCCACGTGAGTTTCCCAATAGTAGTTCTTAAACCGGACTGTATACGTACATACTTCTGTACTGCTAAGTACATTATTGTTATCTCCAAAGAGCTCTCTGATTGTTTTGTTTTTGTCAAAGACATTAAGCTGCATGTATGGATGAGGTGGAATAGCTGACGACTGATAATTTCTCATGATGTTCCTTCCTTCATTGTATCTCTATGTCTCTATAGATATTTTAATCTGCAGTTTAGTATATAGGTGAAAATTTCCGCAAATTTTCACCAGCTTATTCATTGTGTGGATCTCTTGCAATATTTTACACGTGAAGTAACTTATTAATAGTAACTACACACACATAGTATGTATATAGTCTGAATCACTGCCCGCGGTGCGAACTGCGAAGATCCATCTCTTTTGACAGCTGAATCTGACGTTTATGAACGAATTTCCAACTGACAGCTAACAATATTAAATGTATAAATGAGCTTACTGTTTTAACTGCGCCTGATGTTACGTGTGTTACTTCAGGTGTACATATAGATACTCTGTAGTGACTGCTGAATAAATTGAGGCGAACGTGTGAGAAAATGTTGATACAAGTATATAATATATTATAATAAATAAGTATAATAACTATATTCCAAGCTATGACTATGTACCTGCATGGAAGAGGAATGAGTAATATATTAAAATAATAAAATATGTCCTCTCGATAAAAATTTACAGGTGTATGGGGCAAGAAGTACCGGCGACGAAGACAAGAAAACGACGTGAGGAGTGATAGGGCAAGGAAACCCCATAAGTTGGTGGCTCGAAACTTCATTTCCACAACAATAACAACAACAAGCTTGATTTTTCCTTCGCATTTACACTCCAACTATACCCTGTGAAGGATAGAAGGAGAACCGGTGGCTATTGTCATTCTCATCAAGTGCTCATCAGAGGCAAGGAAGAGAACACTTGAAAAAATCTTCAGGTTGTTTATGGTAACATTGGTTACTATACTCTTGGACTTGACGAATTTTACCTGTCTCCCACGTTCATCGTCCACCACCACCACACCAAATCTTCATATGTGTGCTCTACATGTACTGGGATATACATACTATATCTGTACAGTACAGATGAGATTATAAGAGGCTTGAGTGTTCAGAATAAACAGTGTATTTGGAGTCAGAGGAACTCACATACCGTAAGTGTCAGCAGCGTTTGATCCTGTCCTGCCAACAACAACAATACAAGTGGTGTCCTATCTTACAGGTTTTTATGACGTCCCTATCCCATATACACTACTGGCTTGATAACAAATAAGTGCATGGAAGATCAGCAGTGGTAGGGGATTCCACGGTCTGCACTTCTATCAAAACTCTAGACGGCCGGACTCACATCTGAAGTGCTCATAGCTACATAAAATTCCTCGTCTTACTCGAGCTTAAATGTTTCGTTCCGTAATAATTTTTCTCATCTTCACCTAATAGACTGGCTCTCTACCGTGTTTCATGCAGTAAGTACTGCAGTGCTTGTTTTACGTGAAACTGTAAAAAGAAGACACTAAAAACAACAGCAAGTTTGCGTGCCTCAGTAAATCCTCCTACAAAACTTTGGAAAAAAAAACTTGCAGAGAGGACAGTAAACGCTTCATTAATCTAACCTCAGAATGTAGTTACTCATATATATCAGCCTCCTTACCAGTTACCGTTGAGGAGCTCCACCAAGAAAAAAACAAACACAAATAAGGATAAGTCCAAGACTACCACACAAACACCAAACTGTAAAACCTGTATCTATGGTTGAGTAAAATCTTCCAATAATAGAATTGGATCAAGGGGATTTTTTTTGCATCCTTTTTATGGATTTGATGTCGGTACTCAGAAAATATTTACTATACGGATTTAAACTACTTCAAATGTCGTACTCGGAACTTTGAAGTCAATAAAATTGTCCTTCTCGTGATCAAGAAAAAAAATTATTGCCGCTGATTTGTGTGGAAAGCTGTCAAAGGGTTACTACTCCGCTATATAGTGAATTGATGCGCTCTTGATTTGACGACTGGGAAACTGTCTCTTGTGAACATTCGGATGCAAATTCCGAAGACGTTACACACTTGTGAAAAAATTGGTTGAATCCAAAGGCCCAAGGAAACCACATAGGAACATGTTTTCTTTTTTGGAATTTTGAGTTATCCCCTGACTCTTTTCAACCATCCACCTCTCTTGTTATCTTTGATGTGGTGGTAATTTTTTTGGGGATAATAATTCAGACCTGCCGCAAATACCCTTTCCGCTGTGGTTTCTCGTTTACACACAATACAATCCACCAGGCTATAAGGAACTAATTTGAGCCAGGAGATCACAAGGAGCTGTTGTTTATCATAAGACAAGGAGATCCGTCATCTTCATCTATATGGCATTGATGACGGTCGTGTAGAATTATTGTCCTTATATTGAGTTCACCTCCTCGTGTGCCAAACTGCATGGGTGTTGGTAACGGACATTCCTCTCTATATACAGATGCAACGTGGAACCCTTAAAAAATCATTTCTGTCAGAGAAGAAAATTATATAGACGTGGCTCAGATCACACTCGAAGAGTAATAGAAAATGAAGGGAAGGAGTGAGTGAAGAAGATTTTCATCAGTCAAGACACCAGAGACCTGATCTGAATTCTTATATACGACATAGTGCCTCGTTCCGTCAGAACTCAAGAAGTAAATGATTATATCCCCAACAATCCATACCTTTGGCCATAAAGCAAATTATCCATAAATTGGACTTCCCAGCCAATGATCATCTATATATGCCTTTGGCTTCAAAACAAACTGTTATTCAAGTCTTGTGTACATTTGACACAAATTGTAATCCACATCTTTAACCGAACCAAGCTATGAAGTTATTACTCACTTCTGTATCCAAAGCAAGTTAAAGTTATTCATATCGTCAATCCAAGCAAGTTGAAATTATCCCAATCTTGAGCTCAAGCAAATTATTGTCCATATTTGTATACAAGGAATATCATTTTTACAAGGAATATTATTTTACAAGGAAATTATTCTCTGACGCTTGAACCAAAGCGAATTATTAGCCGTTGCATTAACCAAAGCAAATGATTAATCATTATCGCAGATTCTATGGTCAAAGTAAATTAAGTAATAAGAAGAAGATTCCTGCTTTCAGGAAATTATTCGCTTCGATTTAATAGTTCTCGTGGATGACTGCTGTCAGTATGAGCAGCTGCTAAACAGACAGAAGACAAATTTTCTCATATGAACAAGACTTCGCAGATTACTTCAAAATTAACATTTTGGTGTTTTTGACAAGTTTGTACTCTGTACATGAGACATCCATCCACCTTTTGATTACAGAGCAAGCCAGTCAGGCGCTTTCTATACTGAGTGAACAATTCAATAGTTTCCTATATAACACTCAACGTCTCATACAGAAATTACTATACACACATACCGTGTTAGTTGCATGTGTGTGATTGTTGAAGCTTGCTCTCAGACTTTGAACAAGGATCGTTTAGAGAATGTTCAGCGTACGTGCTAGGAAATTGAACAACCATCATTGGTAGAATCTGGATGCACAAGATTTTTATCAATGAACACTTCCCTTGTATTAGTAACAACAACATATTATCCATCTCCTCTATACCGCTGCTCATCAAATCAATACTTGGATTCACTCATTGGATTTCAATTACAAACCTCTCAGCGCAACAAAAAGTAATTCTCTCCAATTGAAGGATTTTAACTTTGCGGACAGAGGAGAGAAGACATTTCTTTTAAACGATCAGTCGTCGTCCCAATAGATCTAAAAGAATTTCAACGACTCGGAAGGAGATAAAAAAAAAGTGAAAAAATATGCAAAAATCCAACTTTGTGGTTTCTTCCCAAAAGTTTTACATTCACAACTTTGGCTTATTATCCCCGTATATAGTATGCCTGTATAAGTAAACTCTTCACCTATATGTATTCCTCGCTCCCTCCTTGCACGTCTTCAATAGTCAAGGTTCAATCACGTTTTGGTTTTACTTCACTACCTGATTCCTCATTGGCGTGAAGGATAAAGAAGAGGAAAAAACTTTTGTTACAATTACTATTATTATTATTATGACTATTGCTCCGCTGAAAATAATAATTGAGGATCCATTCACTCATTTGCATCAACGGCATGAAAGAGAAGAGCGCAGTCGGCAATTAAGTGCTACTAAATCCCCCTGTGTACAGCGTACTATTTACTTTTATGAACCACAGGATTTTTAAATATTAAAAAATATACTCAGCAATAATTTCTACACACACTGTATTATAAGTATACTCCTTCCACCACCTTGACATCCTAAAATTCCCTTTCAGACTCGACTCACAAAGAAGTCATCGAAAGAGACAAGATTCACATTCACTTCTGTGGATAATTAACAGCTTCGAACGCTGTTCGGGGAAGCCACTGGAACAAAATTGAAAATTAGTGTGGTTTTGGGCTTCATTATACATAAGCCTGAGTGTGCAAGGATAAGGATATACAGACGTAATATTATTACACTTTTCGTCATATAAACACAGCTCCCTTTGTACTTTGTACACAGCTTTTGTGTAGCCCTACAAAACATTATATAGTACTTATTATTTATACATATACATAAATTAGTGAACACTGGAATATTCAACACGTACAGTGTCTACAGTCTACGTAAGTGCCGAGAGTGAAACTGTAGATCATTTATTACAATAAATATTACTTTGAAGGAGCGGATCATGATATAAAAGGGAATCAAATGAAGCCGAACGGTGTAGTCAGGACAAACGGAAGTGTTCCAAGTAAGTTAAACTGTACTTTTTTGTATTATCTCTTTCTTTTGTGAGCTTTTTCATCTTACATGCATTGCATCCTAATCTATATATTTATAAGTTGGTATGTATACTTTTATCGTATTTTATACAGCATTTTGCTTATTATTCCTATAGTCATCATATATCCTCCGATATTTTCATGCTCCTCAAGTATATATTTCCCTCGCTGAAAAAATCCTCCCATTACTTATCCTTTTCCCGTAATACAACATAGTACAACCTGTATACTCAACCTATATAGTACATATTAGTGTAGAGGTTATGTATATATTGACAGTCCTGATGATCCTCCATGCTACATTATTATTTACATACCGTAACATGTAATGCGATGAGTCTGTGGCACACCGTGAATACTAACTAAGCCGTTTACGAAACCATCGAAGCTCACAGGGTGGAGAACTCTTTATTGGGGAAGTGTCTGTGTAGGCTCAATCATTCACAAATAATCTTCGTTAATACTCATCAAGTATTGTTTGAGCGTTTGAGCCATTGTTTAGACATGTTTTCCGTCGCTGTGTAGACGTGCAGAAATACAAAATAAAAATGCGAAAGTACAAAAATAAAAAGCAAAGTATGTATGTTCAACTACAACGTGCATAATTACAAATGTAACGTACATACATAAAAATGTAAAGTACACAAATAAAAATGTAAAAGTACATAAATAAAAATGCAAAGCATGCATAAAAATGCGAAAGTACATATAAATAAAAATGCTGCAACTGATATTTCCGGTAGTGCAAGACTACAGGCGTATTATCACAATCGTACTAAAATCAAATCAAAAGTAAATACAATAATACTAATTTTTCTAAGTTTGTGTTTACTCCAACAATTAAACGCTTTCCCAGAGTAATTAAATAATGTGTTTGCCTACAGCTTGATAGGATCTAAAACTCAAACCTGTAGATACTGTATAATAAGATATTCTTGAAATTAAGAATTAAAAAAATAAATTTAATATAATTATTTTTTTCATAACAATGTCATAAACCATACTAATAAATACTTCAGGATAGTCATAAAAATTTCCTAATATTTGTACATAAGTATCACAATACAAATTTTCAAAACCAATAAAAGATTATTAATTCGGAGGGCACAAATAGCAGTAAAAAAAGATGCTGTTTGAGTTCACGACGACAAAGGTAAACCGGCTTTTAAAAATTAGGTATTTCAGCTTTGAAAGCTTCCCAGATGAAATTTTTCGGGCTGGTTTGGCTGGGCTGGCAGCTCCCATAAAGCCAGTCGCGTCATATAAAAATGTTGATTCACGCAGGGAGGAATCTCAAAGCAAGGCATGTAATTTATGGGATTCTGTGAGATCAACGCTGCCTCTTCGGTATTACTTTGTAAAGTAATGTACATATTTATTTCTAAATCTAAACGTACTTATGTACTTTTAGAAATAACAATATAAGTATCTGTGCATATTATATATGAAGATCTTTAAGTATGGGACTTAATCCCGTCAGAGTTGGAAATGGCTGAAGAAGAAGTATGAGAATGCACTTCAGTCGTCCTATAAAGCTGGGGCTTGTAAAGGGGAACAAGGATTTTTACATTGAGTCTAAAATAATAAACAATAATTATATATCTTATGTGGGATTTTTGAGGAACTGTGTGTGGAAGAGTGCGGTGGGAGAGTTAATGAAAACAATGAGATGAATGGAGTGTGTGTACAGTATTAAAGTATAGACTTGCAGTTGCAACTGTAGCTTTACAAGAGAGAATGTATCATAATCATATGTGTGTTATTGTGTAATATTTTACTTTGACTATATGGAAATCATATTTTGTGATTCGGGTCGTAATAAGAACCTTGGATTTTATTGTTGTTACTTGGGCTTAATCAACGGAATCACGAAAGAGAATCATGTTACATTTCCATATTATTTTATACGGCTGAGCATTCAGCTCGCCGTGTGATTCTTTAACTTTTAACTTGGCTGTGAGCACTTGTTTGGTTGAGATTCAACTGTCACGCATATGTACTATGGCCTATATGTATGTACATACAAGGTAGTATAAATATATCAAGAGGCAGAACATGAACTGAACTTGCTGACAGGATGGAGGAACGAGAGTGAGATTTCCAAGTCGAATCTAATACTTTTAATACCTTATGGACAGATTGGAGGTAGAATAGTTGTTTTTGTTCTCTGAGGATCTCGTTACTCCACGCACTAAATGAAATACTTAAATGCAATTTAATCGACTTGGTCAAGGGAATTTATTTTTTTGTTTGTGGCTACACACACCTATCTTGTTTGCTCATGTCAGCCTCTCGTTGTTCTTGTTGTTAGTCCATGTGCTTGTTAGCAGGATCGTACGAAGATCTAAATCAAGGGACTTTAATTAATTAATTACCTGTACTGAGCAGGTGGGAAAGTGCCAGATGAGGGGATGATGACATGCTCAGGAAAAAAGCGGATCGAATTCATTTTAATTGCAACATCGTTATGTATATATCTCTACTCTCCTGATATTTTTTTTACCTCCTTCATCGACACAACAAATCTTTCCAATTTCCATTGAAGATCTCAATGGTGGGTACATATACGTTTAGTTTCTAATGTTTGCAATGATAACATACCTTCATTTTTCTAATTGTATGTAGTTACTATATAATACTATTTTTCTATAATTACAAGCATGCAAAGCTTTTGAGATTTGCACATATGTAAATCTTGATCTTTGGAATTGCAAGCAGGTAAAGCCTGAAAGTACTTACTGCTGAAATTTGCAAGTGCAAAGCATGTAAAGTTTATCATTTAGGAATTGCAGAGACATGTAAGATTTGCAGGTTCAGATGGGAATTTGAATATTCGAAATGATAAGGATTTGAAATGGCGAGCAGAAAGTAATTACATGTAGCGTAATGGTGGGTATTCTCCGTGGCGATTTTTTCAATGATTGATTTTTTGTCCCTTTGGATTCCACCTCTTTTCCCAACTCTTTCCACTACCCGTTGATTTTTGTGCGAGCGATTGTAAACTACACACTCTGTTCCTTCCACATACATTATTATACACATGTGGATAGCTCCGTAAAAAATTTAATGTGCACTCTCGAAATTCCAACAACTGCAGCATCCAAATAATTACCGAGAGTACCGTGTGCCTTGTGTGCAGAGACGAGAGCAATCATGGTGGCAATGCTTGTTAGAGGGTTGGATCCTCATCAGTCCATCATCTGTGCATTTCAATCAGCAAAATAAATGGAATATTGTAACGGGCTAGTTTGGCAGTGGCAGTGGGGAATGTAATACGCTGAAAATGACAAGCTGTTGATTTACCAATCTCGTCCACATAGGGTCAGTAGCTTTGGTTTGGAATTAATTCCTTCCGGGGGTTCTCTCACTCATATTTCGTTCAGTGGCATAACTTTTCAGGTGTATGATCCTAAGTTTTATTAAAGTGAAGCTTACCTATACTAGCTGGATTTACAGCAAAATAACAGTAACTTATAGTGTAGTGTGATATGTAAAAATTTTTATTGAGCGTTGTTATTGTTACATAATATGTATCTACATCTATATTAGATACATATATAATTACTTAAACATGTGTGATATACATTAAGTATGCTGTATAAGTAAATTGTACAAGCTATGATAGTACATTATGAGTATACATAATACCTTGTATTAGCTGTATTATGTATATTATTAGTATATGTATATATACATACGTTCACTTTAATGCGTAGAGCACACAGTGCAGTATGACTTGATGGCAACACATGATTATCATTGTTTGGGTTCGTTTTCTGATTATTCGGAAAATCCCATGCTCAGCCTTGAGTTACTATGGGATTTTAAGTGCAGGAATAATAATAAATGCAGTTAGGATTCCTTTAGTCGAACTCATTTATCTCCGTAGGTCTGTTTAGTTTAGCTCTGTACATACGGTGAAGGTGATTAGGGATAATTGCAGCGAGTGTACAAAATTATTGTCTTATGACCGGGCTGAGGAAAGTCGAATATAAGTGCCTTACCTAGTTCACAAGAGTGTGTTTTATCTGTCAGTTTTACAATGCCGTAGTATTCATATTGTATTTGTTATCTGTTATGCACGCTTGGATTATGTAAGTGTAATAATTATTATATGCACATCTCATCTGCAGCGGCTCTAAGTTTTATGGGCTTTATGAGGATATAATGCTCATATATGGAATGCACGGAGTTCTTGCGTTTGCATGGGGTTATTGCTTGCTGAGTAGTGTAGATTTACTTTTATCATCTCTCCTATGTGCAGATATCCACATACAGATACCTATTTTTATACTTATACTTACTCTCGTCAGAAATGCATCTATTTATGTGTTATCTATGTATGTAACTAAGCCTTTAACATAGGTATCACCACTAAACTAATACAATTCTTATAGTTGTTTAAGCTGCATTTATGTATTAAAAGCTTAGTAAGTTACCTTTCTAAAACAATAAAACACATTGTTATAGTACAGTTATGTATACGTTGAGCATGCCTTTGGATAAAAAAAAGTACATCTAAATACATTGTATGCACACATGCAGGATCTTCGACATGTATGCACGAATGATAAGAGCTAAAAATAATGTGGAATATTGAGTAATTGGTGGCAATCATTTTAGTACTTTGAAGGAGGTCGACTTATGTATGCAAGTACAAATTAAATACTGGCCACCTCTTCCATTCTTTCAACTCCCTTCTCTCCTTAAGATTTTACGATATATGTAGTACCATGTTGTGTATATATTCAGATACTTACAAGTATTATACATTAAGAGATTTAAGTTTCTCGCCTATTTCTCATTCCTTGTGGAGTTATGAAAAATGCCTTACTTTACTAAAAAAATAGATAGAATAATATAGAACTAGTCTAAATTTCCACATCGACAAAAAACAAAGATGCTTGATGAGCTTGTGTCAAAGCCCCAATTTTGTCAGTGCGTAAAATTGAATTTTAAGTATGTAGATTGACATTTATATACATGATAGTAAAGGCTTGTAAGCTAAGTGTACTTAGAGGTATACTTAAAAAATTAAGCATAAATTTAGCGTGTAAAACTAATATAACTTTTTGTTAAATAAAGCTGTGGCTGTAAATATGGCTATTTGGTGATCTTTTAAGTCCACAATTCAGTTTCCATTGTATTGGTCCCAATAGTGCAAATATAGCTCTATATAAGAATTATTGCTATATAAACTATATATAAGGATTGAAAAAAGCTTTCGTTGAGCGCGAGAGGTTTCATCAGTGGAAGGGACAGAGCGTTGCATAAGATGAAGATAAACAATGTTTAGCAGAGGCTCATCTCTATTATTTTCTATCTTTTACTCGCAAGAAGAAAGGTTATGGCTACATCCGTGTGCTATATTTCATTTCTTTTTGACTTTGTTCTCTGGTGCACATAGCGATTATATTGAGGTTTTTCTATATGCGTTCCCTCGATTGAAAATTGAAAGTACGAAGCATGTAGTTAAGTATATAAATATGCACACTAAAGATTTAGGAGTCCCGTGAATTGGGAAGGGAGTAAATTTTTAAATAGATACAGTTTTTGACGTAATAGTGGAGGAGAGGGAACGTGCAGGTCGTGATTCAATTATTTGTTAAGTGCAAGTATTAAATATGGTTGAATAACTATTGTAAGAGCTGATCGATTGAGAGAAGGGGCAATTCATCATGGTTCCAAGACTGCAATTATTAACTCTTTTTTGGCCATTTTCTCCAAGACGTCTACCCCAACGTCCGTTTTCGTAAACCCAAGAAAAAACTTAATAATTTAGTTCAGCATTGTTAGCTTTGCAATATGTACATTACATATATACATTTCCTCTCACTCCGAGTTCACTGTCTGATATTGTTACTATGCGTTACCGTAAATCCCTCTAGAATGGTCGACAGGTGTGTAAATAGTGGAATAATGATAGTTTGATCCACAACTTGTAGCCCAAAGGAATGGCTAATTTCTAAAGAATATAAAAAAAACATCCGTAATTATGCGTAATATAGGTTTTACAAAAGTAAACTGCTCCTTTGCAATACCACCTTTTTGTGTTTTTGTCTTAACGCTTGTCGATTTTTTGAATGAAGTTCTGCTGTGAAGCAAGAGTATATCATTACGTTGATCAAGTTGAACTAACTAATTGTAAGTATAATTAAGTTGATTTAGATAGGAATTATCGAAAGAGGCTGATCCCCCCACGGTGCTCTGTTACCATTCACACTTTCAATATCGACAAGTAAATAATTCTGGGTGGTTAATTTGATTGCATGTTCTTTTAGTGTAAAATATCTAGTGTTTGTTTGGTGAGAGAGTTTCAAAATTGTTGCCTCCATGGGAATCACAGGGCTGACTATATACAGCGTTGAAGATGTATATTACCTGTATGTATATGTACCTACATGTATATGTACCTATATACTTAACTTACTATACTATTACTACAAGTAATACAAGCATACGTATGTATTATATATTCAAGAAGTAGCTGCAACGTACGAGATTTGTGGTTTAATTACAGTATAAGCGGTCATAATTACAAGCTTTTATATGTATCACAAGCTTGTGTACATGGATAGGAATAAGCAAGCCATTGTTTTATATATGCAAAATCATCATACAGCTTTATGCACATCGCCTATATGATTTGAGACTTTGAGAGTATGTAATAGTACAGGAATTTGAAGAACATGCCACTTGTTCCACTTATACCTCCGCAATATAAAGTTCGCATAGGATCATCGAGCTGAAAGGTTTCTCATACAAGGAGTAACTGCAATTTCTCAGTAGTGTCAAATATGAAGATAATTACGGTGTGTAATTATCAGAGGATATTTAATTAGTAATTATTTAGCGTCCATAGGGCAGGAACATACGCTTCAAGCACTGAGAAAAAAATTTCAGTGACCAATTTGGGTGGAAATTCTTGTAAAATTGCGGGAACAATGATACGTGAATATTGAAGGAACAATGTATAATGTTCGTTGAAAATTGAAGGAAGAAAAATACGTGAATATTGCGAGCAAAAAATAATATGTGAATATGGCGGTTGGTGGTAGAATATAAAACAATGCGTGGATTTTTAAGGGGAAAATAATGCGTAAAAATTAACGATAAAATAATGTGCGAATATTAAGAGACAAACAACATAGAACGAAAACATTTTGATAAAAAATATGTGAATATTTAGGGAAATGCTTTGGTATTAAGAAAATATTCATATGCTATAATTGAGAAAAATATTCGTACGCTAATATTGCTAGGAAAAATGCGCTAATACTGTGGGAAATTAAGCACGCTAAAATTGAGAGAGAAATTATAATACATGAAAGATAGAAGGAACAATAAAACAAGGGATATTGAGGGAAATTATGAAAAGCATACTAAATAATTTAAAGGGGTTATTGTTATTGTTTCTTCTCCGCGCTCCTTTTAATTAATATGCCAACGCTAAACACATGGGACACATGAGAAGGGAGCCCATTGAGAACGCAAGATGGAAATAATGTAATATATGCAAAGGATAATATCGTGGAGAGGAATAAGAGATTTTGGTGAAATATGATGGCAAGTTTCGTCTCTTGTGGCATTAAAATATGAATTTAAGGAGTTCACCCTTTTTCCACACCCCTCTCTCTCTCTCTTGTATATCTGTATGTAGTGTAGAAAATATTATCTTCCTAATGATACGGCCAAGGAGTCAAGCAGCATAAGGTAATTGCATCACTTTAAATAACAAGTTTCTCAGTTTCATGCTCCAGCTTGCATGTGAACAGTACACTTCTTGTAAGTACGAATTATTATATGTATAACAGTATAAAGAAGGAATATCTACATACACACAGCATTTGGTAATAAGTACACAGCTGGTACAGGGTGGGATCCTCACTAATTGTAATGATAGGAAAAAGACAATTTATGAGCTCCTTTTTAATTCCTCCAAAGATCCTTTTGGTACAGATTACTTACTTACTATGTAAGTATCTACATATGCCTACTCCTCTTCTTCCAGTCTTCCCTTGTCGATGAATTACCTCCGTGGTTACGTGCACTTTTATGTATAATAAAAGTACCTTCTCGTCCACTTCGTCGCTGTGGGAAGGCCAAGGTAGTTCGCTATCAGGCCGCATAACTCATCTCCGTTGTCAACTCCTTTGCACTCATTACTTGTCTTCGTTTTGGCGGAAGGCGTCGTTAGATCCAGAAGGTGCTATAATTTAAGCCATCAAGTCTCTAGATAAAGAGTTTTTCTGTCGAAATGTTTTTCCGCAAAAAAGTGCTGATCCGTTTGTAACTATACAAACCATTAAGGCGAGCCTAAAATTGGAGCGTTGAAGCCTACAGCGAATTCTTTGGGATTTTGCGAAAAACTTGAGAATAATTAGGTACTAATAATTTATGTATATAGATACTAATAATTATTTATGTCCCTACGGAACCGTTGAATTACAAAGTATTTTTGAAGATAAATCTAACATAATGTTATTGCAGCACCTTTGAAGATCGAAAATAATTATGGCTCATTTAAATGCAGATCAAGTGTAATTATGGCACCTTTAAAGACAACAGAATTTATATAAGCACCTCCAGAAAACCTCAGCTAATGACCTACGAAAACTACAAATCAGGTGATGTATCATCGACTTCGATTCGTAGAACTTCCTTCTGAAGTTCAAATAACGTTCTAGCTGTGTGTATATCTTTCCTATACAGAGATAGTGTCACTTAGGGGAAAAAATCCTGAGAAAAATCCAACTTGAAGCAATTGATTAGGTTGTCACTGCGAGTGGCTCTTGAAAAGTTGGAATCCAGCCTGATTAACATTATGGAAGTTAACTATACGGTCAACCACTGTTCAATTTAAGATTCAAGGCATTTGTCTCGAAAATCCCCACTGCCATGACCACAGGGGTAGAAGCATCTGTAATTCCTCACCCTATGGGCAACGTAACAGGTGATGTCAGGTGCCTGTCGTTTCAAGCTGAATCTAACGGAATTGCATTGCTTACTTGTCGCAAGTATTAGGTGAACTATCGTAGATTAAACATAAGTCTTACAGGCATATAGTATAGTTTTTTTTATTATACTTATAGTTATATAAGCTCCTTGAATGTCCATAGATCTTTTAGCCAACACTTATTTACTTGCATTAATAAATGCTAAGTAGAAGATTGTTTAAGTAATAAGAAACCTCGGAGTTCGTTTAGGCGAAGCCTCATAGCTATAGAGTGCAATTCAAAATTAATAAGCCAATGTTATGTACTCCATAATCCAAATAGGAAATAATGAGGTGAAGTATAAGGCTAACGGAATGAGTACTAATTGTTAAATAAATTGTTAAGGAAATAATTATTAAGGAAATAATAATTGTTAAAGAAAATGTTAAAGAGCCATGGGTGTATTAACCAAGTGAATATCATTTACGCTCTGTAGTGAAATTCAACAAGATAAGATATAAATGTTGCAATCATATTCATGTGTGTAAATTGTAAGCCCAGGATATGGTTTGAAAATAGGAAAAGAAGATAATAAACTGCAGAGAAAGATTAGGGAAGATACGTAGTAGATTTGACTTGGTTTGTAAGTTCCTCAGATTCTGACTCGTTTCAAGACTCCTATTGTATGTCGGACCAGCCCATCCTTGTAAGTAGGCACAGGTACACAAAGAAGGATGGATTGGAATTAATGTTAATGGCTCACATTATAATGTTGATTAACGATGCATTATAATGTATTAAAACAAAAATGAACACAACACATATAGTGTGTGCTATGTGTTACAAGTAATTATGCATAAGTTTTGACACAGAAACATTCGACCGAAAGGTGCTGATAGACAAGATTTTTCAATCTGTAAACCTTGTATATGAACACTTCCTTGTACTTTAAAATGAACGTTTGATTTTTAAAGAGGTACTTAAACCCCTGGAATTTCATGTTCTTCTGGTGGTTGTGACTTATTGTTCTGGCTGTTATTGTTGCTGCTATGAGTTAAGAAAAAGCTTAAAATGCCGCCACATTTCGTATTATATTTGAATACTATGTATTTGAATATTCGTGTGTATATCATATAAGTACATTTGAAACAACTGTTGGGTGTGTATTCCAGTGTGGCATCTCTGATGATGGACCACTTGATTCGCACACTTAAATCTCCTCTGTTTCACTGCAAGAGACAACTCAGTAAAGTCTTTCTTTTGTAAGTCTCGCAAAGCCTTTTGGTCTTCTTATCCTTCCTTCAGGATACAATTTGCAAGCTCTAACAATACAAGTCTTGTATTTAAGAGGCTTCATATACCTATAGCCGTTGCCTATAAATTCCTTGGTGCGTCCACAATTGAAATGTGATGAGAAGAAGCCCATCCCTAAATATGAAAAAATGCAAAAGCACCGGAAAACTGTTATGTATTTGCTAAACAACCTTTTTCCCTACTTACAAGTCCTCTCAGGGGATTCATTCAATGCTAATTTTGACAGTATTAACCTTCTTCTTCCTCGCTCAAATCTCTCGTCAGATTCTCTTTAAAGAACTCAATTCTTTACAGAACAGAGCTTCTGAGCCTCGAGAGTATACATCTGAGCTTTTAGAGTTTGAATCCTCAAGAGCATCTGAGTTTTCATTAAATCTTCAAGAGAATCTGAGTTTTTAGAGCTTGTTATCCTCAAGAGAATCTTATGTTTTTGTATTGGTAGATGCTATACTTATACATTGCATTTTGAATATTAAAGCCACAAGAGTTTCACCAGTGTCTGAGCCTTAATAAGTCCATTATTAGTAATTTCTTTAATAATAATAAATAACCATTATTCTGGACTCAATACAAGAATACTTATACCTACTTTTCCTTGGTGATCATAATGACCCTAAGATCTGCGATGAGAGGATGTACTTTCAATTTACAAACAGTGGGGAAATCATATAAAGTGAAATAATCCTTGTGAATAGAACTTCTGCTTGTAAAGTGATTGATGGCTGATAGGAAAAGTAAGTAACAATTGGATTTGATGCGACGCCAAATACAATCAAAGATCTGTGAGGTCATCTCATACAGGCATTCTCTTATTATTACAGATCGCAATATCTGTAAAATGTAGATACCTATAGCTTTAGACTCCCTTCTTGAAATCCGATGAGCTTGGAAATCTCTTATGGATCCTTCTGACACCTCGAACAATAAGTATAACAAGATGAAGGATGAAGCAGAGATATAGGGTTAGGGCTAAGAGGATTTTACTTATTGTTTAGCAAAGAAAAATATCTTAAGAGGCCTAGTCTGGAGAGCATATAAAGCTATATTACAGTAATTTTAATTGTTGGTATATTATGCATTTATTAAGCATCATGATTATGTACGCATTGTAAATTTCCTACGAATTATGTACATTCAATTATATAAGCACGAATTTTAAATAGTATATTAACATATAATAATATGTTACATATACGGTACTAATATATATATAATGTATATTACATACTGTATATAATTATGTATACGAAATTTAAGTATATTATTACATACGAATTAGTAATATAATATAGGTATAGGTATTATTCTAATATATGTGCATGGATACTTGCAATAATGCATTGAACTTATAAAGACAACCCGAATAGTGTTTTATGGCTATCGCTGTCACTATCGCTTTCTTCCTACGGAGCGGATCAGGGGAATGTAGTATTTAATCAGGATCTGAATGCACTTCGTACCTGACTGACGTGCTTAAACTTTTTTCAGGGTATCACAGATATGTAATATAGATTTTATATATGTATAATTAAGTATAATATTATAGATATACCTACCTACTTGAATCCCCATGTTGCAGTGAGGATTCGTGCATGACCCACACGCTTATTATGTAAGGGTAGCATGCATGCCAGAGCACAAGGGAAGGAGTACTTTCTAGTGCACATGCTGTCAGGTCGGTGGGTTGCCTCTCTCGTGAAATCCAATCCATCGATAAGCTATGTGGAAACAATTGATTGACATGCAAGTTACTAGGAAAAGATTATGGAGCTACTGAATAACAGCATTGTAAATCCCCCCTTCTTAACGTCCTCCCCATATATTCCTAGACTATACTATACCATCTCATCATGACACTCGGATGGGTTTACAGAAGATTTGTAGTTCATGCTTCATTCACTTAAACAGAAATCCTACCAAGTCAATAAGTACTTGTCCTTATGAGTGTATATATCTTCATGGTAATGGACAACTGACAGGTTTCGTTTTATGAAGGACAGTTACTACAACATTTATAAGTACTTTGGACGTAACTATAGAAAACTGACTGATATGTAAACTGGAGTTGTTGATCCTCTATTGCGGTTTTGCAATAGGTCCGCTGGTCGTGATGGTTCGAATTCAATAATCACTAATCCTGTGTATGTAGACGGCTCCTCCCGAAGCAGTCATCACAATTTCTTCGTCATAATTTAAAATACAATAATTTTTTTAAAATTCAAAATAGTTAAATTATGTACATATTTAAAAGAAACAATTAAAAACTCAAACAAAATATTTCATTAAAACATTAATTCAGAAAAAATACTTTAAAAAATTAGTTAAAAACTACTAAAATATACTAAAGTGTATGAATGAAACAGTGCACATGAACTTGAAAACTATGTCGCAAAAGACAAATACCTCAAAGGCATGAGTGCAGCATCTTCCGCTCGCTGTCCACAGCTGATAATAGCACGTTTGGACGGTACATGTGTCGTGGATGTTAAAATCCCTATTCATACGATGTCCAAGTGTGAAAAAGTCCTGGGACACACAAAGACAGTACTTAAAGGCCGGCATTAAGAAGCTAAGCACGAAATCCACGCCTGGTCTTGATAAATCGAGTGTGTAAACATGATGTTTTAGTCCGCGTATGTCTATACGGCGGTTTTGTAAGAGGTGTAATGCTGCAATGATAAACCGTCAGGCATACGATTATCGGCTGTATTGTCATGAGTGTCCTTTGAGCATTTTTCATCGTCATCATTGTTAATGCTCTCATCGGGTGGTTATTATCGACTTGAGTGTGTGTATCCCTATTGCAAATTTAATGTATTGTCGCATGTAATTTCCCCGGTCTTTAGAGCTCATCAGTGTGTAAGTAATCAGTAATCACGTAATGTTATGTAGAGGAACCTTTTTCAATCCCGCCGCTCTTCCATTATTCCTCACCTTTGTCCTCATATACTTTTTATCCAAACTCAGCTCCTATTTAGTATGTATTTAGTATGCTATTATTTTATAGAGATGCATGTATCTATATCTTAAATATGTTTTTTATATCTTAAATATGCCTTTAATAGTATTGTCGTATGTAACGCTATATGTTGTACGTAACACTTTTAGAGTTACTCTTGTTATACAGATGGCTAGCGTTAGTGGTGGAACTTAAAGTTGCAAAAAGACGTGCTCATGTATCATCTCCGTGTTGTGTATCATTCACATGTAATTAATGGTAATGTACGAAGTATAGGATCTGTTATGTGCGTTAAACAGGCGTAATGGCCTGGCTCAAGTACATGACTTAGAATCTTTTTAACTAGTTCTGTTAAGGATCCTTCATATATCTATATGATGTTGGGCAGTGGACGTAAGATGATCCGTCATGTTTCCAATCAGAAACTCATTATTACAATCTCGTCGACAGATTTATCCTCGTAATTATCCAATTAATCGCACCTTTCTTTCCATTGCCGCTAAATTACAATCATTACTGATTACAATTATTAATCAACGCATTCAGTTAGCCTTTGATAATCACTCTTATCTCCCTTTGGTCCTCTAATGATAAACCATCCCCCCCTTCATTTACGAATCCTCACTATAAGAAAGGAATAGGAGATGAACCGACGCGCTTCTATTCCTCCTTCCCTTTAAACAATACATAATATAAGAAACAATATGATCATCCAAATGTTCTGCTGATGGAAGATCTCATACAAAGAAATGGTTTGTACAAAGAGATTTATTTTATACAAAGAAATTTGCTTTATAACATCGATGTATGGTTTTTACATATATAAAGAAATATGGTTTGTGAAGAGAGAGAGAGAGATGTTTTAAACAAAGAAACACCTCTTTTCCGACAATAATCCCAGATAGTATTAAATAAAAACAAAGACTCATCGGCAACAATTGATTTTTATGAACCTATTTATATAATATGGGAACTCAAATATAAAGTTTCGCAACATGTTCTTTGCAGAGACTTGTTCCTGAAATTATTTTTGCATTATTGGTGTGTGGATGAGTATCTGTCTATATTACAATAATGCTTCTTGTATCACCATCCACGGCTTTCATCTTTTGAAAGGATTGCAAAATGGCAGGTTTCACAATCTTGAAAGCACAATGCATCTCTCTCGGGAATCTTCATTCTTGTATTTAAATAATTTGTATAAATAATCTTCCGCATATTAATTTTATTACTTTTCCTATTGCAATTTCTCGAATTGACATCTGTTGTATCACCATTGTGTATTCTATTAGTTTATATTATTATTGAATATTGAAATCCACACAGATAAGTATCTTATTCATGTACATATATGTGCCAGTGCCAGCAATGGATTTAGTGCTGTGCTATATGGGAACGTGGATTTTCAGTGAAGATGTTGAATGGATTTCCCTTCTTGAAATGTGACCCATAATGTTATATGTATAGCTTTAGTATTGTATGCATGTATAAAGCTCAAATATAAGCAGGACAGGAGCTTCGGAGATATGCAGTAGATGCTAGATACCGTTGTGTACTTTGTGCGAGATGATGATACAGATCAGGACAGGAGAGCTTGAGAGATGTGAAATAGATTTTTGGTATTTGTACTTAATACTGGTTGGCATAATTGACCGTTAATGGAAATTAGTTGCGAGCTTGGAAGAGAAAAAAGAGATACTATCTGAGGTATACATACGTAATTATATTTACGACCCATTCTATATCCTCGATCCTCCTGCTGGTTTGTTTGAACAACCGAGATGTACTTGTTGTTGGTAAATATTATACAAATATATACGCTGTAATATAAAATATGCATGGTAATATAAAATATGTAAATACATCAGTAAGATTATATCTCATATACATACAGACACTTAGGAAATATGCACGTAAAATAGCAATATACCTATCCATTGCAGCAAGAGTCAGCAAAAAAGACAGGAACTAAAGCGTGTGTAGACTTGCATAATGATAGGAACCTGATTATCATAGAAAATGTTGTGACTGATAATTGATACTCAAGAACCGTCGAGTGTGTACAAATGTGTCTGCTGTAGGATTGAATGTAATCAAGAAATTAGATTTATTCATGATCCTCTTCTTGAAAGAAGTAGAACTTTTTCGTGAGCTCGTGGACGAGTCATTTGACCGTTCTCATCCTCTCTGTCATTTACAGTTCCAGCTTTTACTATAACTAAAGGCAATATAAGTAGACCTTGTCGTGCTATATCGGGGTTTATATTCAGCTTTATTTAGATTATTCCTTTATTGTTAGTTAGGTAGCTACATGCATTTCCCTTATGTGTATAAGTCCAACCTTCATACATACCACTTATGTATGTATGTAGTATGTGAATTATTAGGACTCGTCTGTGTTTTTTAAGCTACATACTGTCCCGTAGGTACAACTACTTAAGTAAATATGTATACAATCTAAATACACACATAATTTGTATTTAGATTGTACTTACCTGCAGAGACATAAACAAAAGTACGTGAATTGTGAATTGCTATTATTGGTATGTGTTTGTAATGGTTTAGGTATGTCCTAATGTATTCGCAATTGTACTTGATACTTGTATGTACCTGTATGTGTGTACATGATATGAGTATCTATGTAGATGCTTGTACATTATATGAGTATGCACATGATGTGAGTAAGTATATGAAGGTATATGATATGAGTCAGTACATGACACTTGTACATATACGATGTTTGAATGGACTGGTATGTGCATAAATTTTTTATGCATATCTATGTACATGCTATTTGTGTACATGATAGCTATGCGAAGTGGAAATGCATAATTGCACCCACAAGTACCTAAAGGTTGAAGCAAAAATTCACAGTAAGGTTTTAATGCGGTTGTATTATGCACGCTGTGACAGTAACGACGATAAATACATCAGACGCATCTTATGGTAATGTGGTGGACAGCCTTATTGACTCCGGCTAAAGCAGTGCTGCAACATAATATGTAGGAAATAACCGTGTCCTCATAACATAACAACATACGTATACATGCCCATCTCTACTTTGAAAATTTGTAACACACTTGTTGGAAGTTGGAATCTTGAAGCTGCTAAATGCAGCTTCAGCAGGGAACTAGAGTTAACACATCACATCATATATTCCTACCAATAAAGCGATCGCCTTGAGTGCGTACAATACCAACTTTAGTTTAAAATGATACCAAAGATTTATAAACAGCTGAACTATTTGCTCTTGGAATACTAAAAATGTTAAAAACGCATTCCTGAATTGGAGCACATCGTCAATAACTAACATTGGTTTTAAAATCTTAATACAAGTCATTATTTATTTAAAAGGGTTAAATCTGTATTATATTTAATGGTAAGTATCTAATGAATTTAAGGGTAAAATTTGTAGCGAAGTTAATGGTAAATTTGGATTTTGCAAGGTTTCAGACGCAGAAACATTGAAAAAATAAAGAAAATAGAGCATTTTGAAAGGTTGTAACAATAAAGTTTCAAGTAAAATATCAATATCGAAATAATGTATTCTTCCTTAAAGAAAGTGTTCTACTACATGTCAAGATCAAATGTTGACATGTGGCTGCAAACAAATCGAGGATAATTGCTGTGACTTTGGGAACGCGAAAGTCTCTCTGACTTGACTTCACTCTTAATTTTTAGATTGACGTAATTATTGGCAAGAACAAGTTTCAGTCTAATTGCTACTGGGTATGTAGTATTTGTCCTGTGTATGTGTACAGACTCTTGACAAGGCTCTGCTCAGTTACAAGGTACAAACACACTTCCATAGCTTAACCTTTTGAAGACGCTCTTTTGAAATTTGTTAACTTGACGAAGCTCATCAGAATAATTGACACTTGTCTGTCGGTGTAGGTGCATTTTTATTCAGACGGGAGCTATACATGTATAAAAAAGATGGTAGGTGTGCTTTTGACTATGTTAGAGCATCTTCTGTCATTGTATCCCGTGCGATTCTTATTAAGTTACAGGATACAAAAGACTTTTCAATGCTTAAACAGATATAGATAGTACATAGATATAGATAGATAGATATAGATAGATATAGATATGTACATAATTATTTGTATTACGACTATTTGGAAACCTCCAGTGCTCATAGCATCCTTAAAGTAAGTCAATGAAGGGTGCTATAGATACATATATACAGTTTATGTATGACAGTGGCTAAAACAATGCTCACCCGCACGAGGGAATCCAGAGCATAGGCAAATGAAGCATAGTTAAATAATACATAAAGTGTGAAGGTGAGCATTTGTTGTGAGTAAATTTTTGAGTACACATAATAATCTAGTGCATAAATTCAAGTGCAGACACACATTTTGTTAATTAGAAACATTTTAACTCCTTAGTGTTCTCAGTCCTCTGCTCACCTCACGCTCTTGTCTCAATTTTGTCAGTTTGCTTTCTCTCACTTCTCAAGTCACTTCTGAAAAGTCAAGTGGTTTGTCATCTTATCTTCCACTGTGTCTCCTTAAATTGTTGTCTTGCTCCTTTAATTTTTTTTACGCCCGCAAATGTCTTTTGTATAGTCATAAAGTCACCACGTTCAAATTCAAGCCATAAAGTTACATTTTTCAAGATCCTCTCACCCCCAGTTTTTGCCATGAAATCACTTTTTCAAAGTGCTTGCCATAAAGTTAAAATCGCAAAATACTCACAATCCAGTTAACAAGCTTAAAACATATAAGTATCCATTTTTTACTTAAAACATATAGTTAAACAAATTCTGAGCATTTAACTTCAAAAGTATCATCGAAATCAGAAAGTTTGTTACATTTTTACACAAAAAATAAATTTTCACAGCCGTCAGTGCTACTCAAATATTTTGTATGTGTCCCAAACTGGAAAAATGAAGTGTGAAGGAATACACCGTGGTGTTCTAATAATCTCTTTGTTTATACTTCCGCTATACCGCTCCGACTGCCTATTAATTACAATTGCACTTGTAATAAATATAGCTTCATCTATTGTTCTTAGTCTGGGGGTGATTTTTGTTGGGGAGGATTAAAAAAAGCTAGACGTTTATATATGTATCAAAAATACTCGGGAAGTACAGCGTGAGAATAAATTTCGTAGTTCTACTATTACATAGTGAGTGAATTGTGGTGTGAAAATGGATTACCGACGGTTGAACTATGCCGTTGGTTACAGCATTCCTCGGGCAAATCTCCGACGTCCAGATCGGGGTCTGTGGTTCACCTTGTCTTCAAGACGTTAGTTTATATCTCTTATGACGACTTGTGACTTGACTTACGAGTGTATACATTTTTTTTATTTACACCTGCTTGCTGCCCAATGCCGTTAATTCCTTTTCCGTTCTCACAGAGAGGTTTTCGAATCAAACCATGTGTGTGTGTGTCTATGTTTGTTTGTTTACAGACAACAAGCCATAGGAGTAATAATTCATTCAAGGGATTGAAGACGTATCATCTCATGCTAAATTATCCCACGTACATCCTATTATATCCTTTAAGCATTACAAAAACACACTTATATGGACAAAAATGTTTGGTGTACAAACTGCAGCAACAAGTGCAATCGTTGTGCATTATAATCGCATGTGTTTGTTTGTACATCCGTCCATATATAAGATTGAAAATTTACGCATGTATACTAATAATAATGTATTACTACTACTTGCGTACAGGGGAGCAGAGGTTTAAGGAGTAAAATAGTGCTGAGGGAAGGTGAATGAACGGATTTGCACCTTCTTTTTACTCCATGCATTACGAAATTACGATACTTGATAAAAGTTACTAGAATGCACATGGGAAAGAGTATATAGGATAAGGAGAAGAAGGACTATGACTGACTTGAGAGGGAAGAAGCAAATAAGTGCTTTATCCATCCTTGCGCTCAAGTTTAATCTGACGGTTTTGCTATGTGATTTGCAAACACTTGAGCAGTGTTTTCAAATCCACCACAAAAACTGTTGTATATACTTTGTATGGTTTTTTTTGTTGAGGAGTCGCCGAAGAGTAGCTCTCTATACTGTATTTATATGGGAAGTAATACTGTATTTATACGTAGGAATACCTACACACGGATGACTTTCATTCCAAACGGAAAGGAAACAAATGGTAAACTTGTAGGTGGAAGGTATGGTATGGTGTACACTCTAATCTGTAACGAAGATTATACATGTGATCCTTCATTTATTTGCTCCTTATTGCTGCTCCTCTGCTGCAGTCTTGAAACTGATATTCCGGTTTCGCCACACTGGCATATATGATATATAATTCCGCGTATATCTGATTTTATACAAAATAAAATAAAATCGTATATGCTACTCCGGCGTTTTCCCTATTAAATCCACAATGATTGTTACTTTCGAGGCTTTCTGTAAACGCTTCTTTGCTTTAGGGTTTCTTTATTTAAAATCTGCATGGTTTGCAGCCTCGCTCTAAGGCTTCTTTCTGTGTAAGACGATTTTTAGAATTCTATGCACAATTCCCACTTTTGATTTCGAGGTGACGCGTGTCTTGCCGCATAAAGGTGCCTACCAAGATTTCTGTATTAAATGTCTTTTTAGTACAGAATTTATTAGTTTTGTAAATATCTGTTTATTATATTTACTAATTAATTCAAAACTTTATTGTAAGTATATTTCGGTGTTTTTTTCTGAAATTTACATAAAATTGTCATTTTCCTAATATTTTGTATAAAACATCTGTTCGAAATAAAATTAATAATTTTCTCAAAATTTCTACACAGAATTCGTATTTAACTTAGATTTCGGTATAACGTCTGTAACGTCTCCCAAGATTTCTATATACAGATCAATTTCGTACTTCTTGGAAGTTTGTGTAAAAAGTCCTAGCTGTTTTACTATAAGCTTGCGAGCTTCGCCCAAAAGAAATTCGACACATAAAAACTACTTCCGCTTCGTAGGAAATTGATAGTTCCTCATTGTAGAACACAGCTACAGTATACTGTAAGATACATTGTATCTTCTCATAAAGAATTTTTTATTCAAACATAGCCTCCCACTTAAATACTTATATAAAGGATGTATTTACTAATAAATATGAACAACAAGCCGGCTTGTACATAGTATGTACAAGTATAGATACTTCTAAGTAGGTATTTATATTGGGAACTATACCCTGACAAAGTAATTTGCAGGAGCAGGCCATTAAGTTTTTGGGAGCTAAAGAAATGGCCTAATCTAAAAGGATTCTCCACACATCAAAGATCGATGACTTACTCACACTTTGGTGAGTTTGCACAACGGAATGTAGTCCGATTCTTTACAGATCCTCAGATAGGGAAGCTCTGTGCTGTGCAGAATCAGATATGAATTTTATGTTGTTGTCAGAGGATCTTCAGAAAATTATAACAAATTATTCGGACATTGAACGAAATCGCTCGCTCGGTAAACAGGAACCTTTTGCCTTTGTATAATGTAAATATTGTATTTCGTAGCCCAACAAAGGTGTAAACACAGTTTAGGGGTGATTTCTAAGCATGAAACATTTTTAAGTATGAAACATTCTTAGTTTAAAGCAAGTTTAAGCATAGAACATCTCACAGTATTAAATTTCCAAGCCGTCTATTCATCCCGACAACACCGCCATTTCATTTCTCTGACGGTCATAAAGGAATCTAACTTTTAGGTCCGTTATACGTGCATATATGAATGCCGTTGTTGTATTTGTTGACACCGTCCGAAACTCAAAAACGGTTGAAATGTCAAGCTCCGGAAGCTATGCTTACACAAATACAATCAACAATATAAGTGTCAGAGCATACATAGTCTTGTTTGTAATATTTGTGTGAATTCCTGCGAACCTCTAAATAAGAAATCAGGGATACTGACAGTCAGTCAAATGAGTTTGTACCATGAGGATACCTTTTTACCGTATTTTTAAGGTTAAACATTTGTTCTCTCAGAATTTTATGCTCCACGTGCCTTACTGAAGATAACCATAAAGTCACTTTTGACTCTTGAAATTCATTTTTGTTTATTGGAATTATTTACTTCTAACTGTTCAAGTTCAGCTGTGATTGTTAGAATTATTTCTGACTGTTGTTGTCGTAACTAATTTTCGCTGTTAGAATGTTCCAGAAATCGAAAGGAAAAAATGTAACGTGATGTCTTTATATTTTTTTTATTGTTGTTTATAAAAAAAATCTGTATTCAAAATAAATCCACAGTTGTCAAATTAATAATTAAATTTAACATGATGTACCGTTGAAGGGTTAATTGCGAAGGTTAATTAAATTAAAATCGTGTAAATACAAAAATTAAAGCTTAATAAAAGATGAGGTTAAGCGTACAACCGTAAAAAGCTAAGCAAATTACGACGTACAAACTTACAGTAATGTGAAAAATGCGAAACGTAAATAATTGAATGAGTAACAGTTTAAAGGTTAAAGCGTCGGGTAATGAAATCACGAATTTAAGAAGTAATAAAAAAAACCTGGTAAATGTGAAGTTAAAGGTTAAAAGATATAGCATGGAAGTTGTGGAATAGTAAGGAGAAATGTAAAGTGGAAAATTATTTATTCAGCTCTTTTATAAAAAGAGTAGAATAAATCGCAAAATCATACGAATTGTGATGCAATTTGCAAATCCCTGTAGTCTCTATATTATTCCGATGATGACAGAAAGTGCTCCTTGAAAAGTAAAAATTACAAGAGCAGAACGAATGACAAAGTTGAAAGAACGAGGGAACTGAGATATGTACTTGTATTGTATACTTAAGTATGCATACTAACTTCAAATTATTTGTTCATATTTTGAGGACAATTTTGCATACGCACACTGGGGAGTATTTCCTCAAAGTAAATTAATTTGTTCGTCCTAGAATTCCTGTACTCTACAAATTCGCATATGTATATACTTTCAAACAAGCTCTTTTTTATGGAAGAACATGCTTAAAATGTAAAATAGACAGCAATCAAGTGTCTTGAAGCACCTTCTTAGTTGTCTTGAAAGTATATACATCTGTATTTACCTGCTCTTGTTGTTGTTGCTGTTGTTGCTTCTGCTGTCGTTGTTGTTGGTCCGGGGAGAGAAGTGAAGAGAGCAGAAGATGAGAAGGAATAAGGAATGCATTTTTTTCCAAATGGAGAAAATCTACAGAAATGTGTTGAATTTAAATGCTAGCGGGTGGCCTCTGCATGTTTACATGGAATGACAAGCTCTTATGAACAAAAAGTGCACACATTGACTTTGTACATGTCACTTTACGGACATTGAGATACGCGGGGACATGGAGACCCGACAGGGAATAATGTCCCTTGTCGTTGGGCAATATAACTTGCGCTTCTTTTTCTTTAAAAAAAATTTACGTTATACATTTTACGTTATGCAGTCATTTATACTACAGCACGGTTGATGTAGATACTTACATAATTTACATTGTACTATCTTTGAGTATATAAAGGTAGTTAAAAACGTTGGAGGTAGACTGAAACTTGTAGATGAAAACTGGTGTTTTAAAATAAATGTCTATAAAGGTATGCAAGAAATGCAATACAATGTTAAATGCGAAGGACTTGGTCTATGAATTTTAAGAAAAGGCCCATGGAACTTGCAAATACTTATGGACGTCATTTTTCCTTGTGCGAAAAGCCAAGTAGACCGTGGAGGGGAGATGAAAGAGAATTGAGCATGGAAATACATATGTATAAAAAAGCGGAAAAAATAGCAGCTCCACAATCATCTCTTTACGTCTAATTGTAATGTTGGATCAATTCAGACAAGTTTTATATACTACGCTCACAATGCTACAGATGAGGTTATTTCCCTCATCTCAACTGTTATACATGTACATACGGGAGATATACATAGATACATAGTATATAAGTGGATATTTAGCTACATTATAAGTTATATAAGCTATAGTATTAGCTATGCAAGCTATAGTATAAGCTATGTAGGCTATAGTATAAGCTATGTAAGCTATAGTACAAGCTATGTAAGCTATAGTACAAGATTTGTAAGCTATAGATACATAGTATAAGCTATGTAAGCTATATACTATAAGCTTCTTATTCCCGACGTACTAAAACCATGCGGAAATCAAATATTTAATGTACACAGGTAGTAGAATAATCTTCAAAAACCTAATACATGCTATGATTGCTGTGTATATAATGTCCAGATTATTTATAAAACGTTCCTTCGAATCTAATCTCTTGTAAAGATTTTTTAAAGTCGTTATCTCATATCGTTTCATACTTTTTATATCTTGTTCCTGATTTATTCCCTAAAATTTACCACTGCACCGCTGCAATAATTGCTACATTGCATTACTTTCGTACGTATTCCACCTACTCTTCTCATTTTACGATGAGCTTCCTTGGATTTATTCATTCCTTGGAATTATTCTGTAGCTCTTTTACTAGTGTTCAAACCCTGTGTGCATAGCTAATCCCTTTGACATTCCTATATACATATTGTGTCTACCTACGTTTCCCTTTGAAACTTGACTTTTCTCAGGGGATTTTGAATGAAAGTGAAACATTATGACTGCATTTTGTATGCTATATCATTAGTTTTTTCTGTAAAATACTTTTTTTTAATTCTACTCATTCATTAGAGTCTACAGTACATTTTTTACACTGTATTTTTGAAAAATAAAATTAATTAATTTAGACATTTTAGGAAGTAAATGTAGTAACTGAATACTTAAATTTTGAAAATTTTAGAATGATTTTTAATAAATTTCATTAATTTTCTTTACATCAGATGGTGCACCACCCCGGCAATGGACGAACGGACATGGTCCGGCCCAAACGACGGGAAGACCCGAGGAGCGCTTGTCCACGCTGTCAATGTAAGTCATTTTTGTGAACGAATTCTGTAAAAATGTAAGGAAATGCCTGTCTTGAAGTAATTCAATGGCAAAACTCTGTTTAAGTGTGAATAATAAGTTTGATTTATTTGAGAAAAAATAAACTTGGCCATTTGATAAATTGTTCTGCGATGGACATTCAGAGCAGTAGGTTTGGGACTTGTGGGAGAGTGCGAATAGTTCATACGTACACTAATTATTACAGCTATACAACCACCTTTATTTTTGTATGACACAAGACATGAGTAGTATAGTAGTATATGAGTATGTACACTATACTACTACACACCTATGTCATGTGAACAAGAATATGCGTGTGTTGGTCGTGTCAAGATGAAAAACAGACTGGGGTTTGTAGGTGCGGTACTTATAAATCCATTATATCAAGTTAAAAAACACGGGTTGTAAATTTATTTTTCTGTGTCAGACATGCATACAATTTTTTATGACTTTAAACTTTTTATTACCGTGGATATTATATTTTTTTGCAACAATTATTCTCCGCTGCATGCTCGTGTGTCAGCGTGGAAATTGCATTACCACAAATGGAATATAAACATGGGGATTTTTTTTAGGGAAATAATGAAAAAGTAGCTTTTAAATTAAATTTTGGCTCTATTTTTCTACCTTTTCTATATAAAATTGTTACTTTTTCGTCTGTATTACTTAATTTTTATAAATAAAATTTCATTAATTTATTGGTCATTTGTTTAAATAGCAAATATTCCTATTTATTATTATATTGCTCTTTTGTCTAAATAACAAATATTACTATTCTTTAATAATTTAGCCTTTGCATTTTAATTTGAAAAAAATATTTTTACATTTTATTGCGCACGTTCGAAATGTAAAAATGCAAGAAATATTGCTCCAACAACGTGAAGTTTTTGACGAAAAAGATCCGCAAAAACAGGTCTTATCGTGCGGCAAATTGTGGGAACGCACAAGCTTTAATTGTTTATGTATATAATAATCACATTGGAAGTATCTATGACATACAAGGCTTGGGAATAATTACTGTTGTTAAACATCTAAATTGCTCCAAGAAGCTCTGCAGTAGCTTTTGCTCGTCATAATGTGAAGTATATATACAGTTAAGTATGTATGGAAATTAAAAATCCAATATTTATCTTACGGAGTCGCTGAGCTTTTGCATTTCCCCCTGCTGTCATTTACAGTTACAAGTTTATTTATCTGCGCTGTTTTGACAACTTATGAGTCATTTTCACAGGGTCCAAGTGCTATTTAATTGTCTGAGGAGCCGTGTGTTTGCTTACTTTTGCAAGGCTTCAACTTTAATTTTTCCTCTAATGAGGATTCAAGTTTATTTAGCAAAGTTCTATAAAGGATTAAAAATGTAGTTTTACTCTGAGCTTTCAAATTTCTGCAAGTCTGCAATACTGTCTTGGACGTGTAAACCTTCAAGTTAATATTTCACTTTATGCCTTTTAAACTATAATGTTACGTATGAAATACAAGGTACTTCCAAGTTTAATGATCAAGTTGAATTTTAATGACGTTGAAATTTGTCTGTTTGGTGGAGACTTCGGCGAACTTGATTTTGACAAGGGGAAAAAAGATGGAATGTTGAGCAGGAGAAGTTAAAGGAAATATCAGAAACGGTAGAGGCTGATGAAGAGGATTTTAGTCATTTCAGAGGAATAGAGCAGGGATTGCAACGGAATTAAATAAAATACATAAAAAGGTAGATATAATTATTAATATACAAGAAGCAACCCATTGAGTTTGTATCCGCATCAGGTTTTTCACAGTTTGTATTCTACGCTTCGTAAACTTTAAAAATAACTTATTTCTCCTTGCACTCCATCATCATTACATTCTCTCTATCGATGGTTGCCCTCAAGCTTAACTCAATCTATTTTTACTATTATTTGTGTACTTGCATTCTTGCATAATATACAAATAAAATTACAAATAAAAAAAATGCATATGTTTTTATTAATATAAAGTTTCCTGTTATTTTTTACATATTTACTTTTTTATTGAGAAAAACTCTTGTATATCTCCTAAATCATATATAAGTATCTATACAAGTTACTTCATCGCCTCTCCCTAATTACCTCCACTTGTTCCAGAATGAGTCTTCATTTTCTATGATTTTGTAGTGCGAGGGAATAAAGGGCCGGTGACAAAACTAATGATTTCCCCTAATTATACCGAGTAATTATGGCCCTTGCGAACAGTCCTGTCGTCTTAATTCAATCGTCGCCGGTATAGAAGCCTTACATATTAACCTATAGCAAGCTTTATATTTAGTGTATATATTTACTGTGTATAATAATAATTATATGTATACAATATATAGATATATATATATTTATAGTATATTTCTGTACTTCATATTTTGTTGTTGCTCAACTCTTGTGTGTGCACACTTGGTTATTTGTTCATTTCATGCTGTTTGTTTTCAATGACCGATGGTCATAAAAGGTGTGAAAACATTGTTTCTATAATGAAACACACCTTTTGAGCGTCAGGGACAATGATAATTAGGTGTGAAGAGCGGATTTACAACTGTCACAATAATCATTTTCATTTGTCAATACACACTCCGTAATTGCTTATTCTTGTGTGTGTGGAGAGAATGACATCGTCATAAAGTTAATATAACATTATGTGCGGACTAATACTAAAGTCATCACTAATTATTATAAGTAACGGAACTTTGTGACATTTGAAAGTTGAAGATTTGACCATCAGACTATAAGAATTGTGCATCATCGGCAGTAATTATTATTGACGGACGACAGAGAAATTAGTGGGTTTTGATTAATGAGAAATTATGAAATATTAAATTGTTCAATACGCTATAGGTATTCATTCTTATTATTTTTCTTACATATAGATATTGTTCTGAGTCTTAATTTTATTTTTGTACAGTTGCTTTCGGTTTTGATTTATTTTTTGCTTTTAATATTTTCATGATGATTATTATTATTCTTCAACCCGGAAACAAGTTCCTCAATAGAAATTTAATGACCCCCAGCTTCTGAATCTTCTCAATCATTTCCAGTGACACTGAATGTCCCATAATTTAGTTACATTGTGAATAATTGTGAGCTGCACGGGTAATTTTGAATAGAAACTGAATTTTTTAAATGTATAAAAATATTTTTTAAATATCAATGAGACAAGGATTAAGAATATCTGTAGATAGATGAATTAAGAGCTTAGAGGCGATATTTTCTGGGATTTTTAACACAGGAAATAACCAAAGAATTCAGAAATTAGGGGTGAATTGAAATACCAAGAGAGTCAAGTGATTAGGGTGTGACTGTATTTATTTTATTTTAATTTTTCATATATATGTAAAAAGTGCCATATTGTTGATCCTGAACTTAATTTAGTAAACTATATAAAAAAAAAGAAAAAGTTGCAGCTACAGTTGTGCAGCTCTAACCGCGAAATACCTAACCGTGCTTGCACCTTCATTTCATTCTCCTTTTACATAATCATTATATAAGTAGTGCGAAATATCTCGTAGTTCACACACACAATATACTCTCACATGTTTCAGACGAATTCGTGTATACAAGCAGTCTTCGTATCTGTAAGTATCTCCCTACACAAAAGCTAAATCTCCTGTGATGTGTAACTTAACTCATGTGTGAGGCTGAATTGCCTGCAACTTATATACAACAAGTGAGGTTGAATTGCTCGTTGTAGCTTACCTGATGTGAGATTGCACCTGACGTCGAGTGAAAACCTCCTGTGATGAAGTTTTATTATACAACGCTGTAATCAAGTCCAGTGTAATGAATTGTCGACTCCATTAAATCCTTTTTCCTTTCTTTCGGTCTGACTTGAGTAATTTATATCCTTGGGTTGTCGTTGTTGCTTAAATTAGTTCAAACACTTTTAAGTATATGTTACTTTCATTTGTCTGTGTATTTTTGAATTTGTGTGTTCTTTCGTAATTCTGTGATTATCTTTTACATGCAAAAACATTCTGGGATACTTATTTGTCAATATTCATGTTGTTTAAGGCTTTTTATCTTTTTTACATTTATTAAAAGGTCTTTGCTATTTTTAAAATCTTTCGAATATTTTCAATTTAGTTTTGTATTTTTATTCGAATTTATTATTATTTTTGTATTTTTATTCGAATTTATTATTATTTTTGTATTTTATTCGAATTTAATATTATTTTTGTATTTTCAATCTAATTTAATATTATTTTTGTATTTTTAATCGAATTTATTATTATTTTTGTATTTTTATTCGAATTTAATATTATTTTTGTATTATTATTCGAATTTCATATTATTTTTGTATTTTTATTCGAATTTCATATTATTTTTGTATTTTTATTCGAATTTATTATTATTTTTGTATTTGTATTCGATTTTTAATTTTTGTTCGAATTTATTATTATTTTTGGATGGTTATATGAATTTATTTGCATTTTTACTTATTTTTTGCATTTGACACGCAGTAATTCTTTGAATACAAGTTTATTTGTGGTACTAAATGGTACTGCAATAAGTATTGCGGAAATCAAAGCAGCTTGTGCAAGATTAACAGTCTCTTTAACTGTTCTGAGGACGTGGAATTACAGGGTAAACGAAAATGCTTTCGTTTTTATGACTTGACACAATACTTGTCTTGTAAAATGATTCGTAACGTAAAAACAGTATCAGTTTATGGAAGGAGAAGATTGCTCTGTTAAACAGCACCGCATCCTCTCAATCAGAGTCATAAGTTATATAGTATTTTATATTGTAATTGCATACACATGTTGTTAGTTACTCACAGCAGATCTCATTATACGTCCGTTTGTTGGTTGCGGTTTGTGTGGAGCCAAAACCATTAAAATATCTCCAATGAAAGTTTAATGGGACCACACGGGGAATTCGTTGAACTCTAGTTAACCATTAATGAGATGATAATTTGAATATAAAAAACTGTGTGTGTGTATGTTGTTGTGTACTGCAGATTCTGTATCTATAGTCAAGGCAATATATTCTTTAATAAAAAACTTTTCATGTTCCTGCTACCCACATATCCCTCATTTTCTTCGTATCATGATCCCTTTCATTTCCTATTATATCCCTTTTTACGGACTGGATTCCAGTATAGTGCTTCTTGGCTTATGCTGTTTATGTCCCGAGGTATTAACCATGTAGCCTACCACTTAGCTTATAGCCTTCCATATATTCCACAATGCAATACATATAATATAGTATCCTACAATACATGCATCTATTACAGAGCTTTATACTTATGATTGTTACATAAATCCCTAAATACCATACTTACATACGGTAAATACACACAGGAACGTGCAATCGCTTCCTAGCAATACTGGTATTTACCTTGCAATAAAATATGGAACAACAAGGAAGTGATTGCTGCAAAATATAACAAGCGGTGGTGGTAACCACGCGGGAATCGAGTTATCTGCAATTATTATTATTATTGCCGGAACTGCACGGACGTAATGCAGAATTTGCTGTTGGGATTCTCAGGTTCAACTATGTATAGCTTCTGCTTGGTTTATACACTTCGTCTTAAGATCTTGAAGTACCAATATCTGTCCCGTCAACACTGAAATTGGTACTTTAAAATACTTCTCCGACCACTTGTTGCTTATTCCTGGTGTGAATATGTGTAACTGCATGTAAGTTTTAGTATGTAGAACTTTTTAAAAGCGAAAAGTGTAGGGATGTAACTTACTTTGTAATTCGAAGATATACATATTTATAGTGAAAATAATTCCTGAAAAAATTTGCTGCAACTGTACTAGTGATCATTATAGGGGTAAAAAATTGGGAAAGAAATCTTCGCAAGATTTTGGCTGCAAGTAAAACTTTATGATGGAGTTGGTTTTATACTAAAATACTTGGAGTATACATACATCTATGTATATGTATATAGTAAAACAAGATACTTCGGACAGTTATACATACTTGTGTAGGTATAGTAAAGTAATCTATATCTATACTTATATATAGAAAAGCTATGTACGTGTACGAAAATAGTATAGAAGGTATACAGGAGGAGTATAGTGAGATACCTAAGAGTATCTCTACTTATAGTTATGCATAGTGGGAAGATGCTGAGCTTGAAAAGTACTGAGCTTGACATAAAGTAAAGCAAGAACGGTGGCATATATAAAGGAACTATGGCACGACATCGGCAACAACTATGGCAATCATGTGTTTTACTACTTGCGGGTAATGGTAGCCAGAAGAGACAGGGGAACAGCATGAAATCGTGCTTTGGATGAATCTTGAAAGACTCATTGTTGGTGGACTCATGGTTGGTGTGTGTGTGTGTATAGTAGAGATAGAGATAGAATGAAAAAAAGTCTCCAAAAGCTTTCCTCACCATGCGAACACTTTACTGATGAGTCGATAGAAAAAAATGGACGGTCGTGACGACGACCTACAACGCTTGGCTAATTGTCCAATCTCAGATTCATTCTTATATGAACAAGGGAGGACTTTTGTACATGTTTTTATTATTATTACTATTATTAATATTATTATGCATCTTGTAACATTTATTCCTTTTCGCACTTTTCCCTTTTTAGGCTCCATGTTTTGTTATTATTATTGTTGTTGTTCGAGAGGTTCCACAATCTTATTTATTTCCTTCTCATTCCACGCTCTTTTATTGTTACAAGTTACAATTTAACAAGTGTGAGGCTGAGAATCGTAATAATTTTTAAGGAAGATGGCTTTGATGAATTTGAAAGTGTGGATCAACACTTTATTATAACAGTTGGTTCTTGAATGCGTTCTTGATTTTGATGATGTTCATGATTTTGATGCACACGAAGGAGTCAGAAAGAGAGGAATAAACAAGATTTTAATACGAATTTATTTATAAAAAAATATTAAGTTATTAACGGTTTCGCTTTTGGTTTTTGGGGTTTAGTTCTGGTTTTTGGTGTTGGTTTTGGTATTTCGGTTCCTCATACGTCCATCCCTCAAATGAAGAATGCATCTTCCTGTTCGTTAACAACTTGAGACGCCTGTGAATTAATTGCAGTTACTGTTGTTCATCCAGTTGTTTTAATATGTTAAAAATCAAGGCTTGAGATCTCTATAGGACTTGAGACTTAGTTTTTTTTAAATTGAAGTTTCTCTCTCGTCGTCATGAGAATGAACCTGCTTCAGGTACCCCATGGAAAATGAGGATTCCAGTTAGCCACGTGAGAGTTGAGACCGCAACTACCCACCTGAGAATTAAGACGGCAACTGAACTGTCCACCTGAGAAAATATACAACTGCTGTGAGTGTTGGTAGGATCAGGAAAATATTAGGAAGGGGAGGTATCACCACTCAAAATTCAAACTGTGGATGTCAGGATGTAGCCTGCCAGGACTATTTTTTCTGGCTTTTGCTTGCATGAGAGAAGCTGCTGCTGGGATGATCAAGTTTCAAATATTAAAAAAACAGGTCAGGTTAGTTATACCCACCTACACGAGAACTTCGTACAGTCGTCCAGGTTTTTGTGGTGATTCGGAGAGCGAATGAGTATCTTGCCGTATATACAAAGATTGAAATTTATAATTTTTATTTAATTTCCATCTCCATACCTTAATTAGTTTGCTTTGCATTTGGGAAAAGAAATTAATTGCCATTCGATACAATGTGTTATTGCTAGGTTATGTGTTATGTTATATAAGTATTTATTGCATTTGTCGATATCGATATTTATTCAATGATCTGTTCCTTTTCGCGTAACCGACGGTAATTCATCTTCTTGTGTGAGCACATATATTACCGTTCAGTAAGCTATAGGTAACTAAATTTTATAGCGCTGTAAATTTTAAATCACTATACAGTATGTCGTATTGTGAATGCAAATTTGGCTCATATAATGTGGACCTGTGTGTAGTTGAACTAGTGACTAGCGGAGCGGCTTTGATTTATGATGGCTTGACGCCACAGATTACAACCACGTCTGTAATTAATTGGCAAATATTAATTGTTTTTCAGAAATCCTCCTTTATTCCTTCGCTGCCCTTTAGTATACGTGTATATATAACTTCCTATGGGTAGTATAACATATAATTAAGTACATCTTATAGTTTTTGTTAATTCCTCTGCGTGTTCTGCACTAGATTCTGCAGCCTCACGTTTGCTCCAAACTGACCTTTCTGCTGGTTGGCAGCCTGCGACATGATCGGTTATTTCAAGTGCTATTTCATATATCGCATTCCATCCGCGTAACAACCAACATGACATGAAACATACTCTTGTCGGTAATAATCGATGGTTTGTCCTGGTGGAGTTCGCTGTACGGTCTACAGAGCTCAATGTTTTACATTTTCCTGTCAAATATCTCTACAATGTTTCACACTATACTACTGCAAAGTCTCTACTCCACAAGCTTGATACATTACTATGACTCTGCAGATCTGTAACTTTGGTAGTATTGCTCAAGAGATCTGCAAAGTTAGTACTGCTCTACAGTATAGAATTTATTTCACATAGCTTTCAGAACTAACCATTGACTGGTTACTTGATGAATAATGATCCGCACGGTACTCGCAATAAAGTAGTGCTTGACAGTAGGGCTAGTTGAGTGCAGATATGGAGGCAAAGGGCATTTATTTATTGGTGACTTTGGGAACATGTTCGAGTAAACAGAGGATGATTAAGTATCTCATGATGAGGAGATGGGAGAAATCAGTATGGAGAGCATAAGGAATGTCTGTACAGTTGTGTCGAGGGGAATGTCTGAGCAGTGTGTCATTCCTGTTGGGAATCGTGTACCTCTACGACGGGTACGTGTATGTATAACATTGTCGGACAACTCTTTATTTGCATAATATGTACTTTATAGTGCACGTATTGATGTTTGTACAGTGTATGTTGAGCTTGTTATGTATGATTTTAGTACACGATTTCAATATTGAAAGTATATAAAGTATAATTCAAATATAGAAAAATATATAACAAAACTACAGAGAGAGAGAGAGAGAGAAAGAGAGAGAGAGATGAAGTTATTGATGACTTGGTTTGTGAACCTAGTGCGTCTTGTGTGAGAAAATGGTCAATTAAATTGGATACATGTTGATTGTCATCAAGTTTGAGAAATGGCACTGCTTGATAAGGCGAGGGTTTTCCTGGTGCACTTGTTTGTTTTGACAGCGGACATATAATTTCTAAATATAAAATGAGATTGCTACTGTAATTGCTTCTTGTACCTCTCCTCCTATCGTAATGACATCTAATTGTCATAAATTCCGAATCCAGTCAGAATATTCCGTATGATTTGTCTGAGCAAAAAATTCAATTATGCAGATTCCCTACCCGTGCATGTACCCGTCATCATCTCAAGTGTATAAATATTGTTCTTAAGCTCTATACATTGACTACCACATTCACAGTACACTGTGAAGTTCTGTGTATAGTTGGGAACTACTAAACCATTATATTTATATTGTTAACAATTAAGTAAGTATAACTGTAGTTAACTATAAGTATACATAATTTGTATACATGTGGTATCATATGGTCATGTGTGCCGTATCATAATCAATTCCCACTGCTCCCTGACACTCATCCCCAGACAACACACCTACATATAACTTGTTGTACTTACAGGAGGATTTTGAACACGTTCATATTTGAAACTTTGATTTGAAGGGTTGTGTGTACATTCCAAAGACATTCTCTCACAAGTGTATAATTCCTTCAACTCTCACAACAACGGGTCATAAAATATCCGTCTGGTTGATTTGATTCCACAGGTACTGGACAGAGGAGAGGAACGGCGGTGGAGCGAATAAATCGGCCACGCAGTATGCGAAATTACGAAGACACTGCCTTGAACGAGGGATCGTCTGGGAGGATCCGGATTTCTTACCCTCTTACAAGCTCCTTCCTAAATCCAAGAAATCCTCATACCCCATCGTCTGGCTCCGACCGCATGTGAGTTAAATAAGATATTTAATTTCCATTTTTGCATATTTATTCTAATTTCACTTTAGCAGAATCACTCAATTCACTCAATTCTCAACTCAGTCCCCATGTATTTAATTATAGGGACTATGCACATAGTTATTAAATGAGTGAGTGCACTTATGGTATTTACATATGTATCTTATGTGTTATAGTATGTACGTACTGTATTACAGCTTGCATTTTATTTACTAAAGTATGTAATACTGACATTATAGTACATATCTATGTAATTAGTATAACAGTAGACATGTATAATGAATGAAATCACAATGAAGGGAAGAATGCGTATGCAGGGGGGATTATGGTATACTAGTTTAACATTGTTTACACTGTTGACAGCCAATCTCTGCGTTTTTACAACTGCAATAATTGAATAAATGTAGTGTCCATATATATAAATGTAGAAGTATCCTTACCCCATAAAGTACATAAACACAGTCGTTGGAACTATTGGAAGACTCATGCACTCTGCCAGGCGGTATAATATAAGACGTGATTTACTTTCGTCGATTTGTTTGAACAACTTGGGGAGGAATACATTGTCTGAAAGGGATATTATTGGATGCACATAATATTACCATATATCGCTCATTCATACTTCCATGTATGTATTTTCTTATATTAAGAGCCAGCAGGATTATTGAAACCATTTGGAATATACATGCATTTGTTTTCCTCCGTGCTTGAAATATTTTGTTACATTGTCATCCACCCAGAGGTAGATATTTATTATGTTAAAATGCATAATATCCTACTTTTGCTCAATCCTTTCTAAAATCAATTCGTGAATAGCAAATTCAAGTATTAGAAATTCATATGCCAGATAGCAAAAAGGCTTGTAAATGCATAAAATGCATACATGTATACATACAAGCGTACATATGTAACAACATAATAACATACAAGTATTTATTACAAGACTGTGAAACTCATATACCAATCTATATTGCAATTCAGTGCATAACCCAGGGGATGATGATGAAGCTTATTGCATTGTTATTATTGTCAAAATCCAAATCCCAATCCAAAGGTTCTTGTGTCAGCTTTATAATTTTCGGAGATGTCATTGCAAATATATGAAGTATATAGGTATACCTTATGCAAACCCTATAGATGAAATGAAGGGAATGATTATATACAATTATCAATTATTAAAATCGTGTAGCATATACTGAAATTTTTATTGTTGCATTGTCATTTGATTGCATATTGGTTAGCCACGGACAGGGATCAAATTAGGATACTTGAAAACTTGTCAGCTCAGGTGTCCTATGGGATGGACGAAAAACTTTATTATCATGTTTCCACTTGTGGCGATTGGAATACTCGGTAAGATCCTGGTAAGACTGTAAAAAGTAATACCCATAGCGTGTATATATGTTTTTAAAAGCTCTTTTTCACCTTACGTGTTTCGTCAGGTGTTTTTTACCTGTGACATCCGTAGAATCGTTACTGTTGTGGCGAGCATTTTGTCGTCATCGCTGTGAGGTTATGAACATCCTTATTACTCTCTGCTATGGCATGTAATTCATTGCTCATCTTCTGTGGTTACGAAGAATATCATTACTGCTCTGGCATGCAAGTCTTTGGGATGACATGGAAGCTTATAATATTCTCTATATACACATGTGTCATTTGTATGCATAACCCTTTAAAAAAGAGAATATTCTTCTCTCCTCAAGAGATAAGAGAGAAAAGTCTAATAAAGGGGAACATGTAAATATAAATTGTTGAATGGAGGTGACGACCATATTCTCTTAAATAGTCATATATTACAATGTATAGCACTCAATTTGTGCAAGAGTGTTTATGAGCAGGACACGACATTAGAGTTTTGTAAGTGCTTTATGGAAGCGAGAATTTCCTTTCCGATTTTATCAACACACCTTCGCCTATTTTGGAAGTAAGTTCATAAACCAAAGCTAAATGAAACTAATTTGACCAAGCGGAGGGTTGTAATGCTGGAAAGTATATATAGATATACTTGCAAAGTATATACATACTTGCAAAGTATATGTAGGTATACTTTCAAAGTATATGTAGGTATACTTTCAAAGTATATAAGGGAAGTATTTTTCCCTTCCACTATTCCATCTTCATTCATACTACGTTGCTAAAAGATTCGTACAAGTTTTTGCCTTTCGTGTATGCATTTTAACATTCAGAGATTCATAGTAATGCATATTTTTTTAAATCCCCGCTTTTATTAAATTAGAAGGTAATTTTTTTAGGTTATACGGTTACAATGTTCGTTGAATCCAACGGATTTGCGTGGCTGATGAAGGGAAACCACAATCAGATTTATGATTTCACAGAAAAATTATTAAAATTTATGAGTTCGTTGGTGTCATCGAACACACTAAATTCCTGCAAAGTAAAAAAGGCCATGTGGTAGGGCAATAATTTATGAAAAAAATTTTGTCGCCCAAAAAATAAACCCAAAGTTTGGAAGTTTTAGGCTATGTTTCCCTATAAATTACCGAGACAGCTTAAATTTCTAAAAGGATTTCCCATTGTTTATTTCACCAACAACGGCAACAGCTATTGTTCCATTCAGAATTTTTTTTAAAGAATTGTTTAGCTATATACAGAGGAATTAAGGAAAATGTAGGTTAGTGTACTGAAGGGAATAAGTAATGTGTTTGCTTTTTTGGTTAAATTCTTCTTGGAAATTGGACGGTGGATCATGCAAATACTACTTTGCATTATTATTTACAGCGGAATTGATTAGCATTAGCATAACCCTGACCATGAGTCAGGATCTTTTTCTTTGTATGTACAATATACTTATACATAGTAGCTGCAGGGACATGACCAATCAGAGTTTAACGGGATTTTTATCAAAAACTTCTTTACTGTTCGGATTCCATATTGTCTTTAGGAGGCTTTATCGCTTATAGGAGGAAATTTGTATTGGAGGCAGCGTGTAGTATAGGAATCTTAGCCAGAGATAGAGAGAGATTGAGAGAGAAAGAGAGAGAGAGATAAGAGAGAAATACCAAGAGAAATGCAGGATGAGATTGAATATCGAAAGAATTTCCAAGTGACTTATTACTCTTCGACGGGAACTGAGCAACTGAGCAATGATAATAAAAACATGATGATGATGAGACGGCAAGAGGAGGGCTATAGAGATGTGAATGGAATATTAATTTTCCAAATGGTAGCAATTTAATCCTCCGGCCGCTTGATAATATTTTAAATTGTGCGGACTATCTGTACGTTAGCTGAAGAAAATACTGACGAAGCTCTGCTACATGCTATAAGGTTAAGTACATACTTGCTATAGGCCATATAGCTTTCATGAGAGGAGCAATTTCTTATTTAATGAATTTATGGACGGTTTTCATGCGAGCTACAAGATATTTTCGTGCGGCTTTTGATTCCTTCCACATTGCTTCTATTAAGGAAATTGTACTTTGTACACATTATTTGCATATGCATTTACATATTGTTGTGGAAATATCAAATGAATATAATTATAGATTATACTTTTGCTGTGTATAGAAATGTAAGGAAAACATAATATGCAAAGCTTTGAAAGCAATTCGAAGATTTTCAGTTGAAAACTCTGGAAGGCAAAGCTACATAAAAATATTTACATAAACGCAAGGCATATAAAATAGACTGGGAGCAAATCAGTGAATTCAGCAAATCTGTCTATTATTTAAGCCGTATTGTGTATTAAACGTTTTGAAGAAATAAAACGTGATTCTAATGCTATAAAGAAAATATAAATGTGAAATGTGAATCAAACGCTCCATGTAAAGATATATGCAAAGGGAATCGTAAGCATTTTAAAGTATGTATATATGTATGTATGTCTTTTGTACCTCTGGATATGTGCAGGATATAGGAATCCCATAATGTAAAACTACGTAGGAAAACACCGGCACTAAATAAATTGTAATATACCTATAAGTAAGATTATTGTTAGTATAAGCCATACCAGGCGTTAGTTTATAAAATTTATTTAATTTTATTCAATGACAGGTTACCTATCCGTGATGTAATCTTGATGTGAGAAGAGAGCTTTTTGCAAATATAATAATGATTGAGTCAGTAGTGCTGTGCGGATATTAAGTGTGTACTTATTAGACCCCAGTGTGTACATACGTGTATACGAAATTATGTATGAAAACGTGGAAATTCGAATCACAGTCGTAAATTTTCACGTTATAGTTATTTATGCTCGTATTTTATGAGCATAAATACCGTAGCATTAAACCTGTTCCGTCCCACCACACTACCATGCATAAGACTTTTATACACACAATGAATATACTCATCCATACATTTTATATGTGTTGTCTTCTTGGAAATCTTGGCCAATCTATGCCGTTAATCCAGCACGACTGGACTTATCCAACAACAACAAGTGAAATTCAATTCAGTAATTAAATTCCCTCTTGCGAAAACTTGATAGCAGGATTGAGAACCTGCAACATCTCTTCATATATACAGAGGACGATGTTGTTGAATGGAAATAAAATTTTTGCACATTTCAATTTTTTTTACATACTTCTTGTAATAAATTTATTGTAACGACGTAAAGGAAAAGTCCTGGTAGACGATTTCACTCTTTTTTTCCTCGGTATTATTATGATACCCCCATATAAATATGTTACATGTGTACTTGTTAAGCATTTGAAATTATTTTTTTGTGTTTTTGTATTGCACGTTATTAGCGTTATATTGTTTTAAGTATGTAAAACATATACTTGACTATGTTTAGTATTTAGTTTACATATACGCTAAAGCTCTATTTTATATATGTAGATATGTATGTGTACATACAATTACAATATAAAATATCAAACGTTTGTATTGTTGGAGTTATGAACTTTGTTGGAACAAGCCTCATTTGTTACTCGAAGCAAGAAAGTAATTTTAGAGTACACATTACATTTTATGGAGAAGCCTCAAATCAGTACTTTTTTTTTTAACTCCCCACTATTTTTTGGCTACGAGCTACACGTTCCCCATTATATACACCATTCATTTTTAATATTACTCTCACACAGGGGTGTGGTATTATGCCTCTTCTCCATGTAATTCAAGTCCGGACTTGTCAGAAAACCAATATAAGCTCGCATGTATATGTGCAATCCCATCATAAGGTTCTTCTTGATGTTCCTCGTCCAAACTACATAATATGTACAACTTCAAAATTTTTATCAACTTTTTCCTTACTTCCACTACATACATTATCCTATGTATGCTTAGCTCTTTCGTCACTTCCCCAGAGGTTCCTTCGAACGTGTTATTATTAGTCGCTCTTGAGGCTCTCCGAACAAGTTGTTTATATATATGTAGATGAGTATCTTCGGATCCTCCGGTAAAGTCGGTATGTTAATAATGCTATTTAAATGCTGGCGATGATGTTTGTCAATAAAGTTTTGATTTGATGGGCCACTTAAAAATACACGCCGGGTCCGTAAATTACCTGTTTCATGAATGCTTCAGTCTGTCAACTTAATTAGCTCTTATTTTTGTTTTATTTTCTAAATTCAATTTTTTTACATTTAGCCCCTTTTTTGTTTTATTTTTTAATTTAATTTAATTTTTGTTTTTAAATTATGTATAATTTTGTGAATTAATTACCTATATTTGGTTTTTTTATTGGTGAGCAATTTATTAAGTCTTGAATTTACAAACTTAATGACCGTTTTGCGTAATTATGATGTCAAAAACTTGTTCAAGATGTTCAAAGATGTTCACTGTAAAAAGATTTTATAAAAATCTCTAATTATTTAAATTTGCCAAATTTGAACCCATTCTTTAAAAATAAATGAAGGAATGACGTCATGCTTTGGTCAATTAATTGAAACAAAATTACCTGATTAACAATGCAAACTCTGATTTACGGCCCTCGCCTTAATTCGCTCCAATTGCTTTCACAACTCAGACATGATTGTAGCACATGGTAGACAGGAAAAACAGTAAAACTGCTAAATGAAGCCCACGCTCCTGGTCAGATGATTGAAAAAGCTTTTTAGTAAGTAACTCTAGTGAGTTAAAACCATATGAATTTTCAATGTTATAGTATAGCTCGATGAGAAGAAAATAGGGCCAGAAAAGGAAGAAAGGCGTCCATCAGGTGTTTTAAAAGGAGAAGTTCGAAATTGAGCACAGACTTGCCCAAACAATCCAGGCAGTGCAGGTTTTACAAAATGACTTACAACTACATTACTCTTGACATGATTCTCTCTGCGCGCGAGAGGATTAAGGTAGAGGATCAATTTCACTCCTTAAATATTAAAATTTCTTCTTACATACAATATCTTCCTCCTCTCATACACGTTGTGTCCGAACTAAAAGTATCTCCAATCCTACGCCATATCGATGTTGTTTTGTGTATTAACGAGTTTAGTGTTTCAAAAAGCATAGCCTTATACATCCTCTGAGTTAGATAGAAAAACAATCCAAAACATTCGATGACGACCATAAAATGCACTGAGGGGCTCAGCATGATAAAATTATTTGGGATTTTGAGAAGGAAGGAAACAATAATGTTTGAAAGCTCATCGTAAGTAAGTAGGAAACATTGTTTGAAAGCTCGTGTACGTAATAGGAAACAATCTGTTCAAGTTCGTAAGTAGTAGGAAAATCACTCATCATATAGGATCTGTATTAAGTTTTGCCTTTTAACAATGCATTTTTTCGTCGTCTTCCCAGTCCAATCAACATTCACAGTGTCTGCTGGTGGATGTAAAATACGGGAAATACGTACCAACGGAGATGAAATAGGTTTTAAACGAAATTGAATCTTTGCAGTCTTATAGTTTACTATGGTAACTATATGTATTTTTAAGTATGCAGGTGCATAAGTATGCATATTAAGTTACCTCCGTAAGGATTGGATCTTAGTATAAGCATACGATAGTTTAGTAAGTATGTTTAAGATACCCTGAAGTATGCATAGCATATCCTGAAGTATGTATGAGATACCTTGAAGTATGTATATGATACCCTGAAGTCTAAAGTATATGCCCTGAAGTATGTATAAGATACTGGAATTAGGCATAAGATACCTTAGTAAATATATGATACGTAAATACATAGTAAGATAGCTTAGTGAGAAAGTACAAGATACCCTGAAGTATGCATAAGATACCTTGAACTATGTATAACACATCTGGAAGTATGTATAACATACCTGGAAGTATGCATAAGATACCTGGAAGTATACATAACACATCTGGAAGTATGCATAAGATACCTGGAAGTATGCATAAGATACCTTAGTAAGCATAGGTTAGGATACATAAGTATGCAATTTCGAAAAGTATATGGTGTTTATATACGCGAGTATATAATTTATAAAGAAGTATGTAATTTATAAGGAAGGGTCAAAAAACGATGATTAGTTTTGTGGTGTAGTCATCCGTAAAGCCGTACATATACAAGAGACTTACCAAGAGCAGGTTTAATGTGAGCGGATTACTTAAGAGCTCCGGCTCATGCCGCTCATTAGCAAATAACGATGATGTGAGGAGCATTAATAGGGCTAAACTGATCATCGAGAGAGTGACAGGCAATCTCCTGCACACACACATTCAACATTCCAGATCAGTGTGAAGCATTTAAAAATAAAACACGTACTAATATAAAGTATATTTCTATAAGTATATACAGCACGGCAATATTTGTATAAATAGTTGTGGAAGATAAAAAAAGGCTGTTTTTACTATTTTACTGACAGCAGCAACTCTTTACGCGGCAAACGAAAAAATAAAAGGAAGATAATATTAAAGAAGGAACGAGAATGAAGAACTTACCGAACCAGTAAATTGTACCTTTAAAACAATGGACATTGATGCTGTTAGGGTTGGTATTATTACATGCTATTATTAATGATTAAAGGGATCCTCAGAGGTTCTGTTTTGTTGAAACTTTTTCTATAGAATAAAGTTTCTTGCTCGTAGCCATTCTACTTAAATACTTTAACCATTAAAATCTGTATCTGAACCACTTATCCTGTCGTGGAGGTAAAGCTCCTTGGACTTGACTCGTGTAATGTCCTCAACGTGATGCCTCTGAGTTGTCGGCTTTCATAAATGTAAAGCGATTAGCCGCCGAACTGAAGTTCAATATCTTGACTCATTGTCTTTAAGCATCTTTTGTATAAATACTTATCATTTTTTCTGGGATGAGTAAAAATCTGGAGGGGATTTGTGTTTAGTTTCCTTATCTTCCTGCATAATTTGTCGTGCTTGTTCTGGACATTCTTTTTATTAATAGTATTTTCGATTTCCTTTGGAATTACCCTACCCCCTGGGGGTAATTGAGTATTTATCCTGCCTTTCCTAGTGTTTTCCGGATTTGGCGCCGAAGTTTTGAATTGTTAACCATTAAAATCAGTTTATTTTTTGCTGTTGTTTCATCTTCTATTTTAAATAGTTTTTTTTATCAAGTTACAATTAATTTTTTGTAAAATTTAAAAATTAATGTTACCTCAATTTTACAATTTTTTCTCGCAATAATTGTCATGTTTTAGAGGATTTTATTAATTTCAACAAGTACATGAGGGAACTGAATGGATGTTTTGGACAGGGAAAATTAAGTGGCTTGACCTCTACTGGGGTTTTTTTGCACCGTGAACGGACTACGGACACTCAAATAATTACTCCCTGTAGCATCGTAGGTACTCAGAAAATTAGGAATAGCCTACCTTTTCCATGTCCCACAGGTGAAATCACTCTGTAGAGATGACCAGTTTAAGTGAGTAAATATATGAGTTTATGCTATAAGAGTATGATAGAATTTATTAAGGTACGTATAGGTGAGTGGCCTGTAGATCGGAATCTGACATTAGAGTAGACCATCATCACTTTGACATATTATAGTTGACTACCATCAACATCGGGCATATCATACAAAGGGTATAGATACTACAAGCTTTCCATCATCACCCCACCACCGCGGATGCGGATTTTATTTTATATAGTGATCAACATTAGAACATGTTATGTATGAACCGACGACTGTGATCAACATAGAACAACGTATTATAGCCGTTGACTACCAAATCATCGACATGCTAGTTAATGTAGACTACCCCTTCTCGTCATCCCCTCCATCATCATGGTAAAGTTCATTTTCGTGATGAATTTATAAAACGAACATTGAAGCCTGCTCGGACAGCTTGAGTTGAGTTTGTGTAGTTATAACGTGTAATTTCATTATTCAACACGACTGGAAATGTTATGTTGGAAGTAGGAAATTACTTGGTGTTTGGTGTCTCATCATCGCACAAAAGAGAGTTGTAATTGTGAGGCATGAGAAGTCGGGTTTGTAAGTAAGTTTGTAAGACTTAATCCCAGTTCAGATGATGTCCGTGTCCTCATGCTTTACATCCTTTAATATGTATACGCTCTTGTATTTTGTGAAGTAATGCGAACTCTGGCAAAATACAATTATTCTAGTGCAGTTCATGTCTCTTTCTATAAAGCTCTCACATGTATGTTGTAGGTATACGTAAAATTCCAAGTCTCTGAAATACTTTTACGTTACAGTATATACAATAATGTAATAAGTAGTAAGAAAAACGTTCATCCACCGGAAATCTTCATGTTCAACCATGGTGCTTATAAAAGTATGATGTTGAACTGCCTGATTGTGCAAGATGAGCAAGCCTTTTAGCTGGTTTCAATGGTGGATTCCACGGATTCCAACGTGCTTTCTCACCAACAACAGAACCAACAAAACAACCAAACAGATCTGTATAATAACATATTATACAAAATCCTATGTATTACACCCCTAATTACATACATACTAATTGTAGGTATAACCCTCCAACATCCAGATTCTCAGTGTCGGATTAAATCTAAAAAGTAGAAGGCAATTACGAAATTTAGCTGTAATTTCGACACTTGATTTGATCATATCAACTCACTGCTTTGCTGGAGTAGAGTAAAACATTTTGAAGTTGACACAAGTTGCAGCAATTTTTTGAATATTCAACAGCTTGTCAGGGACTCGTTGTCCGCCGGTTTGGATTATCGTTTTCCCTGTCTATACATCTCAGTCAGCAATTAATTTAACCCTGAAATGTTGGAATTTCGTTACACATTAGACGTCAATTACGGACGAAGACAGTAGACACTCACAACTCGTTTTGGCTATGCCCTTCCCCAAACCTATTCATAATACATAATACCACGAGTGAGTGTTTTTATTGCCGTGGATGCATTTGTAATTTAATATTATGTATAGGTAAGCATGTGTGAACGCGTGATTTGTATGATTTTTTTTCTTGGATTTAATATGGTAACAATTTCTTGGGGACTCCGGGGATCTTATCTTGTTCACGAATTTCCTCCTGCGACGACGACGACGACATGATTTGTCGTTTTTCCTTTAGAGCAAAATCCTCATTTTGTATATATGGGAAAGATATTACATATTATAACTTTGGAATATAAACCCTATAATGTAATAATTCGCATTTTAATTTCGAAATTCGAAGATACACAAACGCAGGAGAAACGTGAAGTTGATAAGAGTCAACAGTGCGATTAGCGTTAAATATTTGAATCCTCATGTGTGATCATATCATGATTATAGATGTTTTCATGATTATTGTTGTGTGGCCAGTGTACTGCAATGTTACCAAATTTTAAATGATTTTAATTTAATTTATCATTTAATTAATTAATTTTATTTAATTATTTTTTTTAAAGAATGATTTAACAATTAATTAAGTAATGATTTAACTTAATTTATTTTTCCAACAGGAACTTATGGCCCATCCAAAGTTTGCTGGAGACGCACCTTGGAAGGTGAACATAGACTCAGGACTCCAAGGGGACATTTGGCTGCTCCTCGCTGTCACTACATTAGCAACGACTCCAAGACTCTTGGAAAGAAATGTTCCTCTTGATCAAACCTTTGACCACGGCTACTGCGGAGTGTTCAGGTGGGAAGATTTACAAAATAAAAGAAAGAATTAGCATGGTTGATCCTTGTATAGAGCCTTTTGTATCACATGTTAAGAGTCATATTAAATACTATATAGTTCCCCCTTTATGCTCTTTACACCATGTAATATATGCTCTTTGGAGTCAGTAACGTATCTTTAAATGCCAACTTGATGGTTGAAAGGAAGATAATTAACACCATGTCGTCCACCCCAGCAGACATGTTAAACTTATAGGATCCACAGGCTTAGACGTTGTAAGCAGTATGAATTACAAGATGAAGTAATACGTTTGTCAACTTATCGTTGTTGGGCAGTAGAGTAGCAAAATCTCATGTCAAGTCCCAGTTTTTCACTCAGTCAGTTCTTGATATGGAAGAGATAATGTTCTTGTGAACTGTAAACATTGGGAGATATTCCACAAACACACGGGTACGCCAAGCATGAAGTTATGAAGTTTATATTATAATGTTCATACGGTCTTTATATGGCGAACAATAAGCCTTAATGGTCATTTTCCTTGACTGTTGTAGTAAACAATTCAATTCAATTCAATTCAATTCTTTATTAACGTGTTATTCCAGCTTCAGTACAATAATGACTGATCTTCCAGCTG